>CAXKVI010000005.1:55734186-55906889 GCA_964058755.1 Campiglossa producta | reverse complement strand
AGCTGTTCCTGCTTGCTGGTTTCTGCTGGACGAAAAATCTCCAGCAATAACTTGCAGCGAATTGGCGCTCTCTCTCTCAATTAAATGTCAAAAAGCTGCTGAATTCGCTGCTAATTTTTTCAAAGAACGCTTTTTTAGGAATAATTATTCATAATTAGCAGGAAAGAAACAAAGGTTATACAAATCTTTGAAAACGGTTCATTAGTTTGAACGTGATTTACTTAAATAAATTTAAAAAAAGAAACAAAAAACGCATTTTAGTTTTCAGATATGTTACACGGTGGCGTTTAAAAAATTTAGATGCAATTTTCAGGTACCCCGAAGTTATGATTATGAGATTGTTCTGAATAATTATTGAAAACAATTTTTGAAAAAATTAAAATATTTCCCTGAGCGGATTTTTTTTTCCTAGAAAAACCTTTTTGAAATACTAAAAATCAGTTAAATGCCATTTTCAAGTTAATAAGACCATATAACTACTTTATATAAAGGAGTTGTACGTAAATTGCAACTACTAATGAGAATCGGTAAAGCCATTCCGTAGTAATCACACTTTAAAAGTACCTATTATCGTAATTTTTCGAATATTTGGAAACCTTGCCATGCCCACAATTTTTCGAAAATGCAATTTCTAAAAATGAGGTTGTGTTTGGGTAGGTAAGATGTACCTCTATGCAAAATTTCAGCACATTCTGAGGGGTCGGGTTCAAAATGTACTTTTTTCAGCCTTTGATATGAAATGAATCATAATAGGGTGCATAAACGTATAAAAATACACATTTCGTTAACTTCTACGATTACATGAAGACCACTTATGATATTATCAATGTTATACCTCTTTTATCTTGTATTTGTTCCATTTCATTTCCGTCATCCGTATTGGTACTACATTGGGGGGTGGCAAGTTTTGTAGAATTCAGTCTTGATGTACACTTTTCGTTGCTAAATTTTCTAGAAATAAATCAAAAAAAGTTTGTTAAATATTTTAACTCTTAAAGCCTGAAATAGATGTGCAGTAACCCTGCGCTGTGGAAATTTATACACACTAATTTGTACTACGACAAACGCATCCCTGCAGGAAGAGTATCTAGCGTAAAAGTAACTTTAAGTTGATTGCCAATTAACTAGTGCTTGCAACATGACCAATCGTGGCGCATCTAAACTATTGTATACTTATGATGTTTTGCCTGTTATTGCATGTAACTAATTATATTTGTACATATATCAATTATTGACCACTGTAAGTTTAGTACAATACTCTTTGTGTAAAGAGTATTGCTTTCCGTTATTTTATTAATTTACTTTGACTATGGTCTGACAACTTGTATTAGTGTTAAGTTCATTTCGTTAAGTTTACTCACTTCCTATAAAAGAAGTGACTTCTGAGCGACCGCAATTATTTGCATTTGGCGGCCGCTCAGGAGGTAAGTGATAATTAATGCTTGTAAGATTGCGGGTGCCATTAGCGAGGCAGACAGCGGAAGCCGGCTACTCGCATGGTACCTGCACTCAATAAATATATATGGCTGTATACTGCGATACATATTAGAATATTGTCGAAGTACATATAAATGTACATATGTAACCAATCATTTTATGCCTATCTGCATGTGAAGTTATGATGTCACAGATGAACAGGTCGGTCTCTTGAGATTATAACTACAACTACACATATGTATATATGTATAAAAGTGTATCGCGCAATATATTCTCTCGTTATTTCATGTAGTATACCCGTTAGCGTTTACATCAACAAGTGTATGCATTGTTAATAATCATGTTTATGCATTTTTGTGCAATCGTTTAAGGTTTTCTTCTTACCTACAATTTTCATATCAACCAATATCTACACCAATTCGTAATAAAATCGTTTTACCTAGCTAACGTGTTTTCTTACCAACCCTGACCATCCCCTCTATATCTATATATGTATTATAACTTGGCGCCCAACATCGTGGCAAACCTCCTTAGCTATATGCCCTTTCGCCGAAGCGAACGTATTGCAAAACTTAATAATTCAAATACAAAGAGCAATAAATTAAATATGGCGACTTTTACTGACGACCAATTTGCAAGACTTATGCAAGTGGTAGGCAATTTTAATTCACGACCAGGGTCGTTTAGCAACTGTTCTACCCGTTTTAGCGGTGAGCGTAGTTCCACAAAAGTCGAGGAATTTATTGCTGCAATTTCCACATTCAAAGCGGTAGAGAAGATTAGCGATGAAGATGCGATTAGTGGTATGCCCATGATTCTTGAAGGTGATGCTGCAGAGTGGTGGAGTGGTAAAATCGAAAGCCGAAGCTTTTGATGACGTAATCAGTATGCTACGTGAAGCATTCTCACCCCCAAAGCCTGCGTGGCGTATCTATGTAGAAGTTTTTGAAACGAAGCAACAAAAGAACGAGGTAACCGACGTCTTCATACGCAAAAAGCGCGCACTCTTGTCCCAACTGACTAGTGTCCCAACCGAAGCTGACCAAATTGACATTTTGTTTGGGCTTTTGCATGTACAAATCCGCGATAGAGTAAACAGGAACAGAATTTCTAATTTCGACGAACTTTTGAGTGAAGCTCGTGAGTAGGGTTGCCAGACGTCCTTCTTTCGGAAGGACATGTCCTTAATTTTAGTGCAACGTCCTTCCCTGTCCTTCCATAAGAAAAAAAGTAGAAATGTCCTTCTTTTTAAGTTTTGTCCTTCTTATGTCCTTCTTTTTCAGTTTTTTTTTTTTGCTAGGAGCTTGAGATTAGTATCTAGTTATGCTAAAATTAAATAAGCTACAAAACTGCATACTCGAAAAAACCTATATTTTTTTTTTATGAGATTCGTCGAGTTTCGCGTTTTTTTTTGGAATTTTGCACAAAGTTTTAAGTGCAAAATTTTAATGTATTTTCATCTATATTTTCATGAAAAATTATAGAAATTTTTAGTGTTGTATTATCTATGCATTCATTTTTTGTTTCTTTAAATGTGAATACGTGCCAAATATATGTATATATTAGACTGTAAAACACCATTTACCTGAACACATTTTTGAAGGAAATCGAATTCCCTACAAAATTTGCATTGACCAAAATTTTCTCAGACTACCCGTTTTCTAGTATTCTACCCTCAAAAATTAGCATGTTTTTTCGATTTCCCATTTATTCTTTCAAAAATTGTCAAAAATGCAAATATCCATGTACAACAAAAATATATACAGATTCTTAAAGGAAATAGAGTGGGCTACAAAATAGGTAGAACCATTGTTTAATAATATAAGGTTAAGCAGTCCGAGACGTTTTTAACACTTCTCGGCTTGATGCTTCCTTCTCTGGTTGACAGTGCTACTTCTTTTCAAAATCGTATGAAAATGGTAGTAAAAACCAATATTCTTGATACGAACAAAATTACAGCAACACTGAAAGCTTTTGAAGTTTTTTTATTTTTATTTTGAAAAATTAATTGTATATTTGGTAAGACTTTTATGAAAATTTATTATTTTAACTAAACAATAGCAATTTTTCCTGTTCCGCAGCCTTTACAGCATACAAATACGTTACCTCATCGTTTGAAGCTGAATTCAAATCAAGGAAAAAGCTTGTGTGCATTCTTACAAGAAGCTCGCTAACTCGAATGAGCTTGAAACCAATAGTCCCCAATCCGCAGATCCTCAAGCTGTTGACCCAGGGTTCTTGGATAAGGACCACATCCATGTCATATTTAGAAAGCCGAGAATACTTTAGATTTGTGCAGATTTATCTGATGCACCACCAACATGAGAGCGTTCAGACTTCCCTGACGTACCCATATCGTCCGAGGTCTGCCCATCCCTGAGGTTGTCTCTCAACGACGAGTTGGCGTAACGGGAGCACTGCTGACTGAAGCATCAGAGATAATGAGCTCAGAATTGGTTGCTCCCCGTCCCCCATCTACGAGCTGTTCACGTCACTTTGCGAAAGTGCTGTTGCAGATAACATGCTTTTCGCGTCGGACTCCTCCGTTTCCTCTTGCAGTTCTTCGGTATCCGAGTCCCCCGTTGCAGCGGAGCTGGCAGCGCACTTGGCCACGGTTTACGTGGATAACGATCTCACCTACACTCTAATGGACTAGTCCATTGTAACTTTTAAGGGGTTCGAGTGCCTCCTTATTCATGGTGAAGACCACTTGTCTATCAGGCCCTACATCATCCCCGACCATAGGGAGTGTAATGGAGTGTGGTTACTAAGTGACCTTGCTCAATCCCGACTCTTGCGTCCTCGTTCGTGCACTCTGGGCAACGGGAGCTACCTAGGCTCGCGGCAGAAAGAGAGGGAGCCCCGGTGGGGCCACTCTGACATACTTGGTTTAAGGGCTCACCGAGGTTTTTGCGTAGCGTCTGTTCACCATGAGGTGCGGCTGCAAGCGGGCGTCTGTCTTGAAGCAAGCGGCTCGCTATATAAATGTGTAAATATTTTCCAAAACCCCGAAACGGGTTGTGCGCTGGGTTTGGGACCCGCCACGTAAAAAACTTAATTCCAATGAAAAAATATACAAAGCCTCGGATGAGAACCCCCTTTAATGTTGACGACCCGGCAAAACGAATAAGGCATAACGATTTGGATATTAGGGCATGTACCGGGAATGTCCGGACCCTTTCAAGGGACGGTACCGCTGCCCGACTGGTTGATGTCCTCGTAGGCGCAAAGGCTGACATCACCGCCCTGCAGGAAATGCGATGGACGGGGCAAGGAAAGACGACCATCGGTCCTTGTGACGTATACTACAGTGGCCAGACACGCGACAAAGCGCGTGGTGTAGGATTCGTGGTGGGAAAGAGACTTCGCCGCCAAGTATTAGCGTTCACTCCTGTGAACGAGCGTCTCGCTGCGATCCGCATCAAGGCGAGGTTTTTCAACATAACATTTATCTGCGCCTATGCGCCGACTGAGGAGACGGACGACGCAGAGAAGGACTCCTTCTACGATAAACTTGAACAGACTTATGATCGCTGCCCACAGCATGATATCAAAATCGTGCTCGGCGACTTTAATGCCAAGGTGGGCAAGGAAGGAGTCTTTGGTCCCACAGTTGGAAAATTCAGTCTCCACGATATAACATCCCCCAACGGCACTAGGTTGATTGACTTCGCCGCTGCTCGCAATATGGTCATCAGTAGTACCAGGTTCCAGCATAAGCGAATACACCAAGCCACATGGCTGTCCCCTGATCAAAGAACTAGAAACCAGATTGATCATGTCTTGATTGACGGCAGACATAGCTCCACCGTTCTGGACGTGCGTACACTGCGTGGTCCCAATATTGACTCTGACCATTATCTTGTCGCAGCCAAGATACGCACACGCCTCTGTGCAACGAAGAAAGTGCGCACAGTAACGGAAGGAAAGTTTGACGTCGAGAAGCTGCGCATGACACAGACAGCTGATAATTTCACAACTCGACTCTCACACCTGCTAGCAGAGGGCAATCCTCGACCTAACGATGTAACCGAGCAATGGAAGCATATCTCTCACTCATTGCGTACCGCCGCTGAGGCCACTATAGGGTTCCAGCGAGCCCGCAAGAACAACTGGTACGATGAGGAATGCAAAACTGCCTCGAAAAAAAAGGACGCTGCCTACAAGGAGACGTTGCGAACGGGCGCAACCCGCAGTGTATGGCAACAATATCGTGAGGCAAAGAAGGAAGAGAGACGCCTTTTCAGAAAAAAGAAAAGTGAGGCCGAAAGGCGTGAGTGTGAGGAGCTTGAGATGCTGGCTGGCAGGAGTGATGCCCGAAAATTCTATGAAAAGATCCGGCGGATGACGGAAGGTTTTAAGACCGGGGCAAGCTCCTGTAAGGACAATAATGGCGACCTGGTAACCGACGTACAAAGTGTACTTAAATTATGGAGGGAGCACTTCTCCTCACTGCTAAATTGCGAGGGAGACGTCGAACCCGATACCCCAATCCCTGACGATGGAAAAGTCGTCCCACCACCTGACTATGATGAAGTGAGGATAGCTATATCCCGGCTCAAAAACAACAAAGCGCCTGGAAAAGACGGACTACCCGCCGAGCTGTTCAAACACGGAGGCGAAGAGCTGGTAAAAAGCATGCATCAGCTCTTATGCAGAATATGGTCAGACGAATGCATGCCTCCGGATTGGAATTTAAGTGTGCTTTGCCCAATCCACAAGAAAGGCGATCCCGCTAACCGCACCAACTACCGCGGAATTAGTCTTCTTAATATTGCATATAAGGTTCTTTCTAGCGTGTTGTGTGAAAGGCTGAAGCCCATCGTAGACAAACTGATTGGACCTTATCAGTGTGGCTTTAGACCTGGTAAGTCTACCATCGACCAGGTTTTCACGATACGCCAAATCCTGGAGAAGACCCATGATAAAAGAATCGACACACACCATCTCTTTGTCGATTTCAAAGCCGCTTTTGACAGCGCAAAAAGGAGTTGCCTGTATGCCGCCATGTCTGAATTTGACTTCCCTGCAAAGCTTATACGGCTTTGCCAAATGACGTTGAGCAATACCAACAGCTCCGTCAGAATCGGGAAGGACCTCTCTGAGCCATTTGAAACCAAACGAGGCTTCAGACAGGGCGACTCCCTTTCGTGCGATTTCTTCAATCTGATGCTGGAGAAGATAATTCGAGCAGCAGAGCTAAACCGCAATGGTACAATCTTTTACAAGAGCGTGCAATTGCTGGCGTATGCCGATGATATTGATATCATTGGCCTTAACAACCGCGCCGTAAGCACTGCCTTCTCTGGACTGGATAAGGAAGCGAAAAAAGTGGGTCTTGCCGTGAACGAGGACAAGACGAAGTATTTGCTGTCATCAAAGAAAGAATCGGCGCACCTGCGCCTTGGCAGCCATGTCACTGTTGATAGTTACAAATTTGAAACTGTGAGGGACTTCGTCTATTTGGGAACCAGTATCAACACCGAAAATAATATCAGTCTAGAAATCCAGCGGAGAATCACTCTTGCCAACAAGTGCTACTTTGGACTGAGTAGGCAATTGAGAAGTAAAGTCCTCTCTCGAAGAACAAAGATCACGCTCTATAAGTCTCTCATCATACCTGTCCTGATGTATGGCTCAGATTCATGGACAATGTCAAGAGAAGATGAGATGGCCCTTGGAGTATTTGAGAGAAAAGTTCTCCGGAAGATTTATGGTCCTTCCCGTGATGCCAACGGCGAGTATCGAAGGAAATTTAACGATGAGCTGTACGAGCTCTACGCAGATCTGACCATAGTCCAGCGAATTAAAGCCCAAAGACTCAGCTGGCTGGGCCATGTTATGCGAATGGACAAAGAAGCTCCAGCACAGAAGGTTTTCCTATCGTCGCCTGAATTCGGCAGCAGAGGAAGGGGGAGGCCTCGACTGAGATGGAAACAACAGGTGGAGGATGACTTGAACTCCCTTGGGGTTTCCAATTGGCGTCAGTTATCGCTAAAAAGGAATGACTGGCGTGCTTTGATATGCAACGGCCAAAATCGCTTAGGCGGTTAAGCGCCAATAAATGATGATGATGATAGTTACACTTCAGTCCTGCGTCAGGAGGGCCGGATTCATTATACGCAGCATCGTGAGAATACTCTCAGGCTCTGTAGGGATGGCAGGAATCCATGCCCTTGCCTTTGGCCCAGCCGGAATGTCATTCCAGTCGACGACCCCGATTTTTGCACCTTTGTAGACTTCACACAGTCTTGCAGCTGCTGCCTTGTACAGTGCCACAGTTCATGCGTCGTCACACGCGACTATTTTAATCCCTGGTGCCAACCCGCATCCGTGACTGCCGCTGTACCACCCGGAGTCTTCAAATAAACGTCAATAAGACGTGTCGCCACTGGTCTTTGGGAATGGCCAAACGGTCGTTGCCTCGGTCAGGAATGCCTATAAGTATCCTTAGTTACTTCGGCAAAGCGTGGTCTTCCGACTCCGGGGTGAGGTTTTAACTCCACGTCCGATCTCTTGCGTTTGAAAAGGTTTTCGTTTACCCTCTTTGGCACATAAGTGGTTTGGAAATCCGGTATCAGAGATTGCATCAATTCCTGGAGCTCGGCGACAGCGTTTCCTGATGGACTCTCTCATATTTCTTCAGGGTACTTGCGGCCAATCGTTTTTCCAAGTACACAGAGCGGAGGGGAGATGTCTCCTGGGAGTCCGGACCCGTAGTTGCCCTCGCGGTCGCTCCCTTTGCTTTTTTCTCCTTTGAATCTCCGAGGCCAGTTCGTGAGACCGCTGCTACAGACGTTAAGAGATTGGTTTTCATACCGGCGATTGATGAAAGTTATTAAGAAAGGATCCCACAAAAAGGGCATGCTTTTTACACTTAAATTGAAAATTAATTTAATTTTCCTAATAATTTAAAAAAATAACCCCCTTATTCATAAAAAATATAAAAGGTTTATTAAGATCTTATAACTCAAAATTTGTATGTGAATGTCACTTTAAAAAGCTTTATAAACCAATTTTATTTTTTATGAATAAGGGGGTAAATCTTGAAAAGACAGATTTCCGGAAAAAAATCCTGAAATTTTATGAACGGCCTTCCTTCCTTTTCTACTACAATTTTCCTAAAGGGGGATTTTTTTACCCTTTTTTGCATCCTTCGTAAATGCAACTCTAATAAGGAAGCTTTGCCTTGGCAAATGTCAAAATCTGCTTAACCTTATATAATTTAACAATGGGTAGAACAACTTTTTTTGTTACTTTTTCAAAACTTGTTTAATATTAAATAAAAAAAAAAAAATCATATTTCCGTCTATTTTTGGTGTTTTTGATCCAATTTTTTTACTAAAATTTTTGTTTATTGATATTCTACATGATTTTTTATGTTTCTAAAAAATTTTAATATGCAAAACAAGAGTAGTTAGAAAAAAATGTTCGCATTTGTTGTGGTTTGGGAATGTTTTAAACCTATAAACCTATGTTTTAAATATATGCAATACGTGCAATTTATACAAAGCTCTAACCTATGTATATTTTATTGCAAGAAATGTAGGAAATAAGAAGGCAACCGTGTATTTGGCTCAATCCTCTAATTTTTCTTACAAAAAGTAAATGTAATTAGCAGCGCCAACTTTTTTCAGAAAAAAAGTAAAAATTTGTTCAGTTTTTGACGTTTGTTACGATGTTACAGCAAACTCAGTGAGGGGTGCTCTCGTAGTCTTGCATGTTTTAGCATGGGATTCATACATTTCGTACAATCCGTGCACCTTGAAAGATTTAGCGAATCCCCCTAATAAATTGTCTGAAAAAAACTGTCCTTCTTTTTTACGTTTGTCCTTTTTTTCTATCGAAATAGAAATGTCCTTCTTTTTCCACTTCAGAATCTGGCAACCCTACTCGTGAGGCAGAGTTAGTTCTCCAGGAACGGAAGCAACATGCGGCGAGTAATGACAATCACACTACCACAGGTAGTAACGCAAATAACGCTGTTCGTTGTGGGTTTTGTCGCAAGAAAGGTCACAATACCGATTCTTGTTATAAGAGGAAGAATGAACAATTAAAAGAGACACATTCGGCTAATATAGCACAAGCAGTATCCCTGAAACCGAAGTTTGCATGCTATGGATGCAATGCCCCAGGGGTGACTCGCGCAAACTGTACTAATTGTAAAAATAAAACCAGTACAACACCCGGTGTTGTTAACTTTAATTCCCTTTCAACGACCATTGGTAGCAATATTCCCGTCGTGAATATACAGCTTTTTGGAACTCCTGGTCAAGCTTATTTTGACTCTGGTGCAAGAACCAGTGCGGCAAGCGCGAACTTAAAGCGTGTGATGGATTATCTCGGCTACGTATACAAAAACGTAAACTGCGAGATTACCCTTGCGGACGGCAGCACGTCATTACAAAATTGTTTATCCACGACGTGTAAGATCCGCATAGGTGCTCATAGCTTAGAAATACAGTTCCTAGTTTTGCCAAACGCAACTAGTAACAGAACGCTGATAGGCGCGGATTTCATGGAGAGAGAAGATATAGTTTTGAACATGGGACAGCGGTTCTGGTACTTCGAAGATGAGCCAACACGACACTTTGACTTTGCTGAACCATTACCGATTAGCTTAAATTATATTGAACAAGTATAAGTACCAGCAAAACGTAAGCCAGTAGTAGCACCCCCTCGCGAAAGTGAAAACCCTAAAGTTTACGTATCTGACTTTGAATATCATGGCCCAGATGTTCCTAATGATTATTCACCACACAAGATTCAGAATATATTCCTCCAGATATGGTCACGCCAGAAAGACCTAAAGGAAATAGTTTATTTACCGGCGTCGTATTTAAGCCTTCATCGACAGACTTGTTCTCGATTGACTTAAAATTTATTAAAGAAAGTGATGGAGTAGGCTTGTCCGCGGTAGGAAAAGCACAACTTGATAAGGTACTTGAAGCGCATTCATGTGTATTCGGCCCATCTCTAGAGCCAACGCAATACGCTCAGCATTATATTGATACTGGAGATCATGAACCCATCTCATCCCCTCCATACCGTTTATCCTTTCCCAAAATGCAGGAGCTTAGGTGCGAGATTACCAAGATGCTAGAGAACGATATCATTGAAGAAACTGATTCGCCATGGTCCTCACCAGTAGTGATGGTGCCGAAGAAAGATGGCAGTACCCGTGTCTGTGTAGATTATCGAAAGATAAACGCAATTACTAAGCCTGATAGATATCCATTACCACGTATGGATGACCTGTTGCACTCAGCTAAAAGTACAAGGTTTATGACTACGCTAGATTTGCACTGTGGTTATTTTCAGATAGCGGTTGCGGAAAAGGACAGGGATAAAACATGCCTGATAACACCATTTGGTACATACCGATTCAAAAGAATGCCATTTGGATTGCGCAATGCCCCTGCAACATTTCAACGTTTAATTGACCGTTTCAGAACCACCGTAGCTAACGTCAAAATACTTGCGTACTTAGACGATATAATTATCTGTTCATCCACGTTTACAGACCATTTGAAAGATTTAGACACATTTTTTGAAAGGTTAGAGAAGTTTAAACTACGAATAAACATTAAGAAGTGCCGATTTTGCTGCTCGCAAGTAAAATATCTTGGTCATCTGCTAACCACAGAGGGTATTAGAGTTGACCCAGATAAAACAAGTGCCATAAGTCAACGAGCCGCACCTCGAAATGTCAAGGAGTTATTATCTTTTGTTCAAACGTGCTCCTGGTACCGACGCTTTATATACAATTATGCTGGAATCGTGAAGCCTTTAACCGATCTAACTAAAAAGAGTGTCGAGTGGCGGTGGAATACCCCGCAAGTAGAAGCTTTTAATAAACTGAAGCAAATTTTGATTAACCCTCCAGTATTACATCAAGCAGAAGACAACGTACCCTTCGTTATTAAAACTGACGCCAGTGCTTACGCATTAGGAGCGGTCTTGCTGCAGGGGGAGAAGGAGAATGAACATCCTATAGAATACGCCAGTCGTTTACTGACGTCAGCCGAAAGGAATTATTCGACTACAGAGCGCGAAGCCCTTGCAATAGTGTGGGCATGTGCTAAATTCAGAGGTTATATCGATGGAGCAGAGATATGGCTGAAAACAGACCATCAACCATTGAAATGGTTGTTGACAATAAAGTCACCGTCTGGTCGGCTTGCAAGATGGTCGTTACAGCTGCAGCAATATAATTTCCAAATAGATTATACCCCTGGGAAAACTAATTCGGTGGCTGATATGTTATCACGCCATCCGTGTGCTACAGATGATCATGTGTCTGTTAATTGTATATGCGCTTTTCAAGTTGAATTTCCACGTAAAAAGGCGAATGAATTGCGTTTAGAACAGCTTAAAGATGAGTATTTAGCGAAAATCATAGATTCTCTAGAACAAAAAGATGAAAATTTGTATATGTGGTATAATCGTGGCTACGTTATGAATGATGGTGTCCTGTATCGTTATGCCAATGATGATGTAGAAACAGCGCAACTGGTGATACCCACTCATGAACGCGCGAATATATTAAAGCTATACCATGATGAAAGTACCGCAGGGCATTATGGTGCAGAGAAAACTATTGACCGTATCGCTAGTCGCTATTTTTGGCCAGGAATGCGAGCCGAAATAACAAAATATGTACGGACCTGTGTTCAGTGTCAGCGTTTTAAAGCTACAAATATGAAACCTATGGGATTACTCTAAACAACGTCTAGTCGACAGAGATTCGAAGTGGTAGCCATTGACCTTTTTGGCCCGTTGCCGAAAACAGAAGATGAATATCAATGGATTTTTATAGTCGAAGATGTGGCTAGTCATTGGATAGAGTTGTTTGCGTTGAAAGAAGCAACGGCGGAAGCATGTGCAAAAACTCTAATCGATGAAGTTTTTCTGCGTTACGGCGTACCAAGACGTCTTAAATCCGACAATGGTGTCCAATTTGTGTCATCAATAATGCAGAAAGTAGCGTATAGTATGGGTATACAACAACTATTCACACCTGTTTACCACCCGGAAGCAAATCCTGTTGAGAGACGGAATAGAGATCTCAAAGCCCAGTTGGCCATCCTGGTTCAAGGTCAACATAACACCTGGAACACTAATTTAGCCTCTATTCGTTTCGCTATGAACTCTACCAAATGCCAATCTACCGGTTACTCGGCAGCGTTTCTCACTTTTGGAAGAGAACTACGAACATTCGACGATATAGAGCATGATACAAAAGCAATTCTTGAAAGTGAAAATTTCATACCACAAATTACGCCATACCTGAAGGGTATGATAGAATATTTTAAAAGAGCTAAGGAGGTCAGGCAAAGGATGCAAGACCGTAACAAAGACAATGTTGATCAACACCGAAGATCACAAGATGCAATTGAGATAGGGTCAGAGGTTTTGGTAACGACACACGTGTTAAGCCAGGCTGGCAAAGGTATTACTTCAAAATTCGTGCCAAAACGAGACGGGCCATATGTAGTTGTCCGAAAGATTGGGTCATCATCGTATGAGGTAGCATCAAAATCCGATCCTGACGTACCCTTAGGTGCTTATCACGCGTCAGCCCTAACTTTATATAAAGGTAACAATCAAGGCGAATGTCCACAACTAATACAACCCCTCAGGAAGAGAGGAAGACCACGCAAGCAGTGATCAGATGATGATGGTTCGACAGTTCTACTTTTCGACCATCAAGGGGGAGAGTGTAACATGACCAATCGTGGCGCATCTAAACTATTGTGTACTTATGATGTTTTGCCTGTTATTGCATGTAACTAATTATATTTGTACATATATCAATTATTGACCACTGTAAGTTTAGTACAATACTCTCTGTTTAAAGAGTATTGCTTTCCGTTATTTTATTAATTTACTTTGACTGTGGTCTGACAACTTGTATTAGTGTTAAGTTCATTTCGTTAAGTTTACTCAGCTGGAGCGCCTATAAAAGAAGTGACTTCTGAGCGACCGCAATTATTGGCGGCCGCTCAGGAGGTAAGTGATAATTAATGCTTGTAAGATTGTGGGTGCCATTAGCGAGGCAGACAGCGGAAGCCGGCTACTCGCATGGTACCTGCACTCAATAAATATATATGGCTGTATACTGCGATACATATTAGAATATTGTCGAAGTACATATAAATGTACATATGTAACCAATCATTTTATGCCTATCTGCATGTGAAGTTATGATGTCACAGATGAACAGGTCGGTCTCTTGAGATTATAACTACAACTACACATATGTATATATGTATAAAAGTGTATCGCGCAATATGATATTCTCTCGTTATTTCATGTAGTATACCCGTTAGCGTTTACATCAACAAGTGTATGCATTGTTAATAATCATGTTTATCCATTTTTGTGCAATCGTTTAAGGTTTTCTTCTTACCTACAATTTTCATATCAACCAATATCTACACCAATTCGTAATAAAATCGTTTTACCTAACTAACGTGTTTTCTTACCAACCCTGACCATCCCCTCTATATCTATATATTATATGCTGTATATTTCTGTATATTTTCACATACTCGGACTAACTATTTTTGTTCGACGATGGCCGGAATCCGGTCAGTTATGGTTACCTCTGCATAAGATGTCAACCAACTACTAACTACTTTTCAACCAAAAAATAGCCAAAAGATAAATTCATTTTTTTTTATAACTTTTATTTATTTACTTTAAATTTTTATGTGTATCAAATTTATTCTTTAGAAACCAGCTACTATTTGTATTTACCCAATACCGAAAAAACACCTAGAAATTTGTAGCATGCCCCAGAGACCTTTCTTTTTATTTAACTTTCAAATATCTTAGTTTCCAAATTAAACTCTTACGGCCGTAACGACTACAAGTTGACCCTTTTTTCTCGCATGCGATTTTGGGCGCTAGAAATAAAACTTGGAAGTACTTACCTTTTGTCAGCAAACAGTTTTGCCAACCTTTTCCAATGGCAGCCGATCATTTTGTCGGTCTATGCCTTCGTTCAAAAACGAAAAGACTTCCTTTCTTTTTGAACCACGGACCTGACCGGATGTCTTCGATCATACCCACCTATATCATCATGTAAGTACCTAAATCGAAAGTTATCCAAATTTTTAAGTGACACCATTGGTGTCTTAATACCCCTCATTTACCTGTTGCTATTTTTTTATCATTCTCCATTTATTCTTGGTCATATCTTCGACCTAAATTCCCAATAAACAAAAATAGAGAAAAAACAAAATAAAACTGAGTTTTACCTAATTTTTCTATATTCTTCTTCTTCTTGCCTACGTGCAAAAACAAAAAAACAAAAAAACCTGCAAAAGGTAAATCACCTAACTCTTTCAATCCTGTTCCTGTTCTATAATTATTGCTCAAAAACATTTTCATTTTCCTATCCACTAGTTTATGGCAAACAATAGGACCCAAAAGGCGAGAATTTTCCTCCCACGCCAATGCTCTCTCGACCCCCAAACCAGCATGCTGCATATTCAGTCACCAGGCAACTTTAACCAAGGAAACGTCGTGATGTGATACGTGTGCTATTATGCGTGGTGTCGTGGCAGTGAAAAAACAACAAACATTTAAAAAAAAGAAAAAATATTGAATTTGAATTCAAAAATTTGTAAATCTAATTATTAAAAACCAAAATCTATAAAAAAACCAAAAAGGGAAGAAAAAAAAAAAATAGTGCAAGTGGTTTTTGCCTTGCCTAGGGAAATTTCCATACCGCTAAATGTTCCAACTTTTAAAATAATATTTTTTTTAAGTTTCAAAGTACTAAGTTTAACAAAAAAAAAAAAATATAGGAAATTTAGTGCAAGACAAAAAAAATTATAAAATTTAAAAACAGAAAGATTCCGAAAGAAGTGAAACGGGATACAATTTGTAATAAGGGTTAAAATGGTACCAAAAGTTACAAAAAAAGGGAAAACTACAAATTTTTGAAATATTTGAAAAAAAAGATCTATATATATATGTATATTATAGGTATGGTTTAGATGCCTAAAGGTACCTATATATACCGTAAAACATAAATTTCAAAACAAAAAAAAATAAAAAAAATTTTGGAATTAGCCAGTGTTACATTTATTGCCATATGGTGTAGATGTACATAAAAATATACATACCATACAGAATATATAAAGTGAAAACAAAAAAATCAGATATAAATGGCCATAAAACAAACCCAAAATAAAACCCAACTAGTTACCTAAAAAAAAAAAAACACATACACATGATCGCGAAAATGTTATCATACTATGATAACGTAGTCGAGTAAAAGCAACATAAAAAAAAACCATCATTAAAACTTTGCAGCAGCTGGACCCGCTCTACAACGACCAGCGAAATGCCTTTCAACGTGTTGCTGTGGATCGGTAAGTGCTCTCCTTTCTTTACGTTTTATGTTGCTTTATCGTTATCTGTACTGAGTTATCATTTGATACGTAAGCGAGAGTATTCGCATTGTTTTTTTTTGCGAATCGTGGTGATCTCTCATCACGCTCAAATGACAAACTCAGAAAATCAGATGTAAACATAACAATTTCTTGCATTACGTTTATATCTACCTTATTATGTTGCGAATTATAATTTAGGTCGCATGACATTTTTTAATGCGTAAGCATATTTCTTTGGGTAATCAGCTAAAGTAAATACGTCAAAACATATAATTTAATAAAAACATAATACGGCCGGGTGAATTAGTTACGATTAACCCTTTCCCCCGAAAATTTTTTTTTTTCACTTAGTTTTCTGAAAAAACATCATATTTCTATCATCTATCTATCATATTATGAACCACTAAATCAGATTCCACCTTGATTTAGATTTCTTATTTCAGGCTTTGTTGAGACCTTCAAGTCTAGAGTCCTAGTGTTCTATCTTGTTCTTTTTCTTGGTTCCGGTTTTAATTGAGTTTTATTGAGATTAAAGTTAGTTTTTTTGGTTGTCAGGGACTCTATAATAAAATGTAGTCGTGAGGATAGTGGTAGATTGGCCAAGAACCTCCCCAGCCGCTGAAGCCTAGCCTTGATCAATGAATCCCGACTGGCTTTTCTGCTCGCTACAAACTATTAACTTTATTTTCATAACATTCCCCACGGGGTAGAGAAGAGCTTTGTCTGTTTTAATTCCTTTTTTTTTCTGGAGTTAGAATGGCAATGTTAGTCTTAACCAACCATATTCATGAGTGGTTACATTTTTGGCACCCAACGTGGGGCTAAGCAAGATGGTTGTCTACACTTAACGTTTGATTACTTATTAAAAATAATTAAAAAAAAAAAAAAATAAAAAAATTTCAGCTTGACAATTACTTGTTTTGTTCCAATTTCCGAAATGTAAATTTCAAGAAATAGTTTGTTATTTTCTACCATTCGAAATTTCAATTTAGTTATAGGGCAGGATTTACAAGCTCTTGGTGGGAATCCGAGATGCTTGTCCGCTTTCTTTCTATTTGTGATTAGTTTGGAAGTTAGTTATCATTTTTTTGGACGTAACTGCGCATCTCAGATTTTATTAATTTGTTGAAGGTATTCAGCTGGATTTTTTGGCATTTTTGGTTCGAAACCCATCGATGTCCACCGCTGAATGCAGCACTTCATTTTTGCTATATACATTTTTTTTTAGTTCTAAACATTTCGGATAGCACTGTGATACCAAAAAAACGTTCATCTAATACGTAGAATTGCGTTGCACTGTGTAATTATCAGTAATGGTTTATTTCCCAAAATTTTTTTTTGTTTTACTTGGAAGCCTGGATTAAAGATCTTAGAGGTTCTACCGGGCTAAGCTCTGTCCGATTTCCAAGGGTTTGTAGTTTTTTTTTGCAGTTGCTTCTGAGCTTAGTTAGAAATAGCCAAATTTGTATTTTCCTATCTCAACAAAGCCTACTGTACAGCATCATATCTTTTATTACCAAAAGCCAGTTACGAGGAAACTTCGTTATAATAAAAAAAAAAAAAAAAAAAACTTTTTCTACTATTTTGTTTTATGCAAAAGTTTAAATAATTCAAGTCACAATGCCACTACAACACAGTACAGAAAATATTCCGCAATTGTCGGCCGTTTCCGACGATTGTCCCTGTGCCATTTGTCAGCAAGTAATGCAGACTAAGCAAGATTGCCTAATAACCCCATGTAATCACGTATTTCACAAGCAATGCATCGACACTTGGTTACATGAACAACATGAATGCCCTTGTTGTCGCAGACTGTGCCATCTTAAAGACTGTGTGCCAATCACAATCACAAAAATATCTGGTAATTTTGGAAATCGCCAGCAAACACGTCGAGGTCAGGGTCGTAGACCCTGAACGAGAAGCTTCACCAACTCACGGAAAAATCTTTCAGCTTCATTTAGGGAGATGAGTGCAGACAATCACCAACATCAGTTCTTACCACAAAATGAAACCATGCCTTTGATCGACGTAGGCGAACTTGACGCAAGTCATCAAGCGGATATTCAACAGCCACCTGTCGTTACATCCGTTGATTATGGGCGGGTATCTCAAATGGTCGAAGAAAGTGTTTCACGTTTGATTTCAAATTAAAAGCTAAAAGACGGAAGCAAACGAAAAATTAAACATATTTTCGGACTCCTCTACATGACTTGTGGCGTAGTTAGACGTTAGTTATTCCTCAGTGTGCTTAAAATGCACTATTTCCTACAATTGCCACAAAATAGTTATTTATAAGCTAGATGTTTTTTTACAATTGACATTTTTTTTACTGCAGGGATGTATCCCCCTGCACGGCACAAATTTCAACGCTGTGTTTAATTAATAGCGAAACTTGGCACGATGGTAGCTTTCATAAAGGGAAAAGTGCTTGCAAAAATTTATTGGAATCGGGTTAACCCTATAGTGACCACGCCCACTTTTGCACAGTCGTGATTGTATACAAATGTTGAATGAGTTATCTTTGTCAAAACTCAAGGTACCTGAATAGGAGAGCGCGGTAGTATGCATTAGGGCTGATGATTTTACCCGGGCCGTTCGATTAACGCCCGATTACCCGGGCCCGCTATTACCCGGGCATCGTATGGCAAAGAATGCTTGGCTTCTTTTAAATATTCAATTCAGTGTACTAGGCGCACATAGTTTAAATGTAAGCAAATAAAAAAAGCTGAAATGAAAATTCAGTTAATACAGTTTCGGACAAAACAAACACTCAACAAATTTTTGTCCAAAAGTTAAGGAAGTTCGTTACTTGGCACACAAGTTAGGAAATTTTCCTATTTGTAGGAAGTTCGTTCTTAAAATGTACGAAAGAAGGCACTTAAAACAAGTACATAAGTATATTTCCTTGACCTGATATCTGATGCAAATTTATGAATTTTTTAGTAAATTGCTGCGATTTCAAGTAGCAAATTGCCTAAAATCAGAAATGAGTATATGTTTTACTTAAATTTAAGACAAGTTCCTCAATATAAACTAAAAAAAACTAGATCTCTCAACGGAGTATGTACATATGTATGTATAAATCAGAAATGAGTCTACATTTTAATAAGTTTAAGTTTATGTTGTCCTTAACTTTAAGAACTCAATTTCCTCTATAAAGGTACGGAAATTTATACAATTTCTTTTATAGCAATTTGTGATGTAAACTTATAAAGCTGCTAGCAATAATAAGTGTAATAGTAAGAGCATATAAATGAGGAGAATATTAAGAAGTCTCTAACATTAATTTTTTTTCAACATGAACCATGTTAAACTAACAAGAAAGTTTCTGTTAAACTTGCATAAGATAATGGCAAATGGTGTTGTTTTAACAGGAAGGCATGATGTGTTAAAAGAAAACCATGTAAATTTTACAGGAAGTCATGATAGTTAAATATGTTTCAGTCTCGGCTGTGGTCACAGTGTCCTGCAAGCAGTGTTGCCGCTGAAAAAAAGGGTTCCAGCAGAAAAAAAAGGGTCCTCTCCAGTGTTGCCACAGCCTTCGAAAAAGTGTATGAGTTTTTGACCATATTATTATTATTGTGAGGCCTTATTACACCGCGACCATTTACATGATCTATTGTGTGACCTTTCAGCCTATTGCTGTATGCGGAGGTTCTTTATAAATTTGAGCACCTCTTCAGGTTTTTTATTCCATATCATGAACGGATTGAGAGTAACCCCACCTAGGTAGCAAACTCTCTTTCTTGCTAACGCAATGCTTGTTTAGTTAATAATACAAATTTTTTCTCGAAATCCGCCTTAGTCGCCGTGGTGTTCGGACTATCACACTAAATATTTCGGGTTCTCATCCCGGGAAAAGTAACATCAAAAACTCTTCACGCAAGTTTTTCTAATCGGGGCGCCACTAAAAAGTGGTTTGGCAAACTCTCCGATTGGCTTTCTGCCATTGAAGTCTTCTCCGTATAAATTCATCTGCTTTGCAGGTGCCGTTCGGAGCCGGCAAAGTACACGGATACAAATTATTCATACTTTTTTCATGAACGGTGTTCATAAACCCTCTGTCTTTTGTTTTTCATTGATTTTAATGAATTTTTCATAAATTAAATGCATACTTACATAGAAATTTATGAAAATGTTCACAAATGTAATGAATGAAAATTCATGAAGCATTTTTAGAACCAATATGCAAATTTTTCTCGATTTTATGCTTCATGAACAACGTTTACGAATGCTCTTCACACATTTCTATGAACTCTTCATTGAGTTTATGAATAATTTTCATAAAGTCAATTAATGTATTCATACAACTTACTGTGGCTGTAATGCCAATCAATTCCTTGAGTCAATAATCGGGGTAAAATTGCGAATCCCGGCGTGTTTACGTTGTAGAATTACAAGAGAGGGATATTTTTTAAAACCAACGCTAAATTTCGCGCCATCATCTGTAAGGTGAAAAAGCTTTGAAATTGAATACAAAATTTGGAGAATTAGTGTTTTGTGAAGGTAAAAATAATAATAAAATTGTAAAAAAAAAATCAGCGATTTGTGCATGCAAGAGTTTCAAGGCGTTGACTGTTTTCTTCAACACTTGAATAAAATTTCTTTTGCTTTGCAGTGGCAAGTTGCGGTGCCAAATTTGCCAACAATTGTTTGGTAATGCCAAAATTTATAAAAGACATTTGAAGCGCAAGCATTCCAGTTTGCTTTGTACGTCTGAAGCTGGTGTAAATAGCAAGTTGTTTGAGTTCAATGTCGATGTTCCGGCAGGTTTCATTGTTGCCAGTGCACTATAGCCGATTTTGCGATTGTAGCGCAAAAAGTCAATTTTTCAAATTTAAATTTTTGCAATTATTTTGATGCTGTTCAATACCCAACATATTGATACGAAAAATTTAAAAAAAAATTTACTGTTGGCAACCCTGTTTATGTACAAACAGCTGGTAATGTTTACAAATTTTTAGTACGTGTTAATACAAGTGAAGCAGCAAAATTTTTATAAAATTAAAAACTGTTTTTTAATAATATATTCTTGTAAAAAAACTTTGTAAATATGAGTTCTATTACTCGAGGTGAGTAATTTTACTATATACAAATATAGTTTGTTAAATGTTTTTATTTCGTACTTTTTTTTGGTGGTTTTTTGTATGTATTTTATCGTTTTTCGTGGAGTGAAACTAAAAATGTTTTGAAGTGTTCCAATGTTATTTACATGTGATTGTTTGTAGAAAACTCAAGTTTTATGTCCTGGTAAAAGTGTATGCATTTGACTGCTAATGAAGGAATTTTTAATACTTTTGTAGAAACACTCAGGTTCAAAAATTCTAAAATATTTGAGTTTTGGTTGAGAAACAACAGGAATGTTTCGAATCACATAAAAGGAAAGATTTCATACGAAATGACAGTGAATTAAGTAAATTGATATGTACTAAAGCTCGGAACTTACCTAATTTTATTAAACTTAAAAGGAATAAACAAATCAGAAATGAGAATGCATTTAGAAATTATAATAAGAAATGGTTGAGTCGAGAAACAATTTTTGTAATACCGAAAAAGATTAATACTATAGGGCGAGCAAAACTGACGTATGATGATAGCTGCGAAAGAAATAAAAGGAGATTAGCTTCCCAGCAAGGAGACAATGCGCAGTTATTAGTTCATGCTGCCTTTATATGTGCCAAAAAATCCCACGCAACGGATTTGAAATTTGTCCTACAACAAGTTGCTATATCTCCAAATCGGCCATCCAAAATTCGAGAAGTGCTTAATACTAGTCATAAAGAAGTTACGCCAGTATCACCTGATGAAGCTCTAATGTTTGTGTTAGAAAATGGATTAACTAAAAAGGTGTACTCGAATATGCGGAAATTAAACATAAAACACGATTGTAGTATTTATCCGACTTATGATAAAGTTTATAAAAGCAAATTGAAATGTAGACCGGATGAAATCAAAGCGAATGAAAGCTCTGTCGAAGTGTCGTTGCAAAATTTGTTAGACCACACAGCTAAAAGAATTTGTGAATATCAAGATGAAGTATTGTGTACAATGGATGTTGAAGAATCGATCCTAATTTCGAGCTACGGGTTTGATGGTTCTACCGGTCACAGCTTTTTTAAACAAAAATTTGTGGAAAATACTTCGGAAAGTTTAGATCATTCCCTTTTTGTGACATCAGTCAATCCAAAAAAAATAATTTCATCAGCAGGGTATAACATTTGGGTAAACCGTACAACTCAGTCAGTACGCTTTTGTAGACCTTTAAAAGTGGAGTTTGTTAAAGACACAAAAGAGCACATTTTAACTGAAACCCCAACATAAAGAAACAGATTAAGGTGTAGAAACCACTACAATACAATAACGAAAAAAAAATTAAAATAAAATATAATTTATATACGACATTAAGAGATGGGAAAGTCTTAAATGTGTTGACAGAAACTAAAAGTGAACAGAAATGTCCCATCTATCATGCCGGTCCAAAGGAATTTCAAACTATAAGAAACTTTGATTCTCCTAATTTTGAACCGAAGACCGACGCTTTGAAATATGGATTAAGCCCTTTGCATGCGTGGATTCGTAGTTTCGAGTTTGTTTTAAAACTTTCATAGAAGCTAGATTTGAAAAAATGGCAAGTTCGTGGAGCAGAAGAGAAGAGAATCCTGGCAGAAAAGAAGCAAAAAATTCGAAAAGAGTTTTTGCTTCAAATGGGGCTTCATGTCGATAAGCCGAAAGCAAATGGCAGCGGCAACACCAACGATGGCAACACAGCCAGAAGAGCATTTTCTCACACGGACCTTTTAGCATCTGTTACTGGTTTAAATATTGAATTTTTGAAACATTTACACATAATCTTAATTGCTCTCTCCTCTGAATTTGAAATTGATGCTCAAAGGTTTCGTGATTATTGCATTAAAACCAGTGAAATATTTTTCTATGTCTGCCACAATACACAAAATATTAGTGCATTCGTCACAAATAATTGAGACTTCAGTAGTACCCGTAGGTGTCCTGGCAGAAAATGCATCTGAGGTGCGAAACAAATATTATAAAAAAAGATCGAACTGGTCCCGCTCGAAAGGATTCAAGAGTGCACAACATACTTGACATGTATCATAGAGCTATGGATAGCTCTGACCCATATAACTATTTCAAGTTTATGTTTGCAAGAACGTACAAATAGTTCAAAAAAAACTTCCTTTTCCTCGAGAAGTCATTGATCTTTTTAAAATGACTGAATTGCCACCAGAACTTTTATTACCTTCAACATCTCAAGAAGCCTCCAGCTGCAATTATAGTTATGATTCTGATGTAAGCTTAGATTCGATAAATAATTATTCATTGGAATTAGAAGCGGCTGAAAACGAAGAAACAGACCATGAGTAATTAAGCCCTATATCTTTCGAGAATATGTATGTTATTTTTGTTATTTTCAGATTAATCTATAAGCATTTACAACTTCTTTAAAATTATAAATTTATGAATTAAAAAATAAATTCATTTCTTGGTACCGTTCAATTTTTTCTCAAGTTGCTTTTTTGTCCGTGTAACCATTTTGCTGAAGCCTGCTTGCCAGGAAGTACGTTTTGCCACTACTTTGAAAAAAGGGGGCGTGGCCCGCCCATTTCTCAAATCGATTTTTTTATCATTAGAAGTCTACACACCAAATTTGGTGAAGCTAGCTTGTCGGGAAGTATTTTTTGCCACTAAAATCGCAATTTCGGCCATAGTGCAGTGTAAGTACACATTCAGTCGATATATGCACTCCGGTGGAGTTTTTTTTTAATGGTTTAAGTTACTTTATTACATGTACGCAATGGTACAGTATAAAGGTGGAAAAATTCCAATTATTTGGCCAGCTCAAAGCTATAACGCCAACGCCAATTCTTTATGTGTTCCATTTCGTATAACTATTCCATAGATGTTCCGTTATTAAACGGCGTCACTTTCCGTTCCTTCCGAATTTTTTATGTTCAATGTATTTTAGTAAACATCTGACTGCTTTACACAGCATTGTCCTTGTATTTTATGTTTTAATTAATTTTAACACATTTTTGTGTTATTAACAAGGGCGTAGCTAAAAGAAGATGTTTGGGGTGGTTTTTAATTTTTTTCTTTTTAATATTTTCCTATCACAACTATTTACAAAATTATTTTATAGCGCCAGTCAGGAGTAGCGCAAAGAAAGCATTTAAAAATGATAATTATTCACATATAATATTAGACTGGACCAAAAATTCAAAATTTCGTCTTTTTTCAAAAATTATATTGATTTTCTTTTTTAGAAAGATGCAAAAGAATTACTGTAATTTTTTCAGATTTTTAAATTTAAGTCTAGAGGTCTATCATCGCTAGTTTAGATTTTACAGACTTTACCTCATATTTGGTATAAAAACGACAAACCATTATTGTAAAACACCATTTACCTGAACATATTTTTGAAGGAAATCGAATTACCTACAAAATTTGCATTGACCAAAATTTTCTCAGACTAGCCGTTTTCTAGTATTCTAGCTTCAAAAATTAGCATGTTTTTTCGATTTCACATTTTTTCTTTCAAAAATTGTCAAAAATGCAAATATCCATGTACAACAAAGATAGATTCAGATTCTTAAAGGAAATTGAGTGGGCTACAAAAAAATAAAAAATAGAATAAAAAAATATTTTTAATTTAAAATGTTTTTAAAATGAACTAAAAACTGGAAAATAATTTCTTCTCTGCCTACATATGTAGATTCTTCACCACGTAAAGCTTATCTGGAACATTTGAGACTGGGAATTCTGATAGGTTCGTTGAAAAACAAATTAATCGACACCGAAAACAGACTTTCTTAAATAGAGCGACTCACGCGCCATCTAGCGGGTCCAATTTTTTTTGAACATTTGGAAATTGATTAAGTAATACACACGCTAAATATCAGCTAAATCGGTCCATAATTAGGATTTTCAGCTGTTATTACCCCGACCTCAGCTCCACCTAGCGGAATTTTTTGTTAGGAAAATATTTCTTTTCATAGTAGTAATACATGTTCCGAATTTCAGCCAAATCGGACCATAAATGCGATTTTTGAAAATATAGCGACCCACGCGCCACCTATCGGAATTTTTTTTTTCATAATATTGCATTGTCATCGCGACCTGAACTGTGGTGAAAATTTCAAGACCCTAGCACAACAGGATGTTGGTTCAAAATCGAATGCAAAAATCCGGGCACAAGAACGACGAAAGCGACCTAATAAAAACATCTTAACATTTTAATAAAAAGGTTAAACACCTTTTTTTGTGAAGTTACTTTTTCAAAACTTATTTAGTACTAGCTGGTGCCCGTGACTTCGTATGCGTAGCTTAGGTATTGAAATTAATCAAATGGTTTATGACAGCATTCATAAACACCTTTTGTTTGATATCCGTAATGTACTAACACATTTTTTTGGAAATATTCGTCCCAAACCATTTCAGATATTTCAATGAATCACATAGCATATTAGCACTCATTGACACCTTTCGTTTGACACCCATATTGTAGTAATACATTTTTGGTCACCCCGGGTCCACATATTGGGCGATAACCCCAAAACCCGTTGAGATATCGCAAAAAATAATATCTTAAATTTTAAGTTGAGCGTCTAGTAATCCAACGATTCAATTCCATTCAGTACTTTTAGAGTGTTACGACCACAAACATACAGACAGACATGGTCCACATATTGGGCGATAAATCCAAAACCGGTTGAGATATCGAAAAAAGTAATATCTTCAATTTTAAGTTGAGCGTCGAGCAATCCAACGATTTCATTCATTACTTTCAGAGTGATACGGCCACAAACGTACGGACAGACAGACACACAAAAATTTTTAAAATGGTTGATTTGGATTCTACTCGCTTAATCCCGGGTAGAAAATAATCTAGGCAAATCTATTCTTAATCTAGGCGCTGTCTAGATTTTCCTACAATAGACAATTCTGCCTTGGGCCTACCAGGGCTATGGGATGGAAAACGTATCCCGGGTAGAAAATAATCTAGGCAAATCTATTCTTAATCTACGCGCTGTCTAGATTTTCCTACAATAGACAATTCTGCCTTGGGCCTACCAGGGCTATGGGATGGAAAACGTATGTTTTTCAATTTACGGGCAATTTATAGTATATTCTGTAAGGGGGCTGCCTAGTTTTGCATACATTGCACCTGTTTAGTTTTTAGGTCCTGAATATTTTTTCTATATTGGGGCGGCCTAGTTTTTCCAATCCAGCGCCAGGATAGTTTTTCCACAAATATAAAATTTAATTAAAGTTGTTAATTTGCCGAACAAATTTCATGAGTTGTAACAGCTGAATGGATAGAGATGATGACTGTAATGGGAAGGTGCCTGGGTTCAATGCTGGCTCAGGGGCAATGCATTTTTTTAATTGATAATTAAATGTATGGGAAATTTAATTCAAGTTGTTCATTTGCCGAAATATTTCAATGATTGGAATAGCCCAATGGACAGAGAAGACGAATGTGATGTAAAGGTGCCCGGGTTCAATGCTGCCTGAGAGGCAATGAAATATTTTGTTTCTTAGCTTGCATTGCCTTGGAAAAACTAGGCAGGGCCTAGATTTGCATCACCCCACAGGCCCTTTATTAAAAAGCATTAACAAGCAGATAAGGGCCTGCGTAAACTTACCTTGGCAGGCCCATGATTTTGAAAGGGAAAATCTAGCCAGGCCCTGGGCAAAATTTAACAGATTTTCTACCCGGGATATTGCTTCCCCCAATCAATTTTTTGTTGATATCTGCCATGTACAGACATCGACCTATTACAATTTTATTATATGTAGAGATTAAATTTAAAAAAATCATATTTCCGTCTTTTTTTGGTGTTTTTAATCTATTTTTTTACTAATATTTGTTTATTGATATTCTACATGATTAATTATCATTATATGATCAATATTATAACAAAAAAATACACATTTCTCATATACGTTCAAACATATTTTTGCTTAATATAGGCTTTCTCTGCGGGGGTGTAGTTCTACAGTCTTCAAATGGCCACAAAAAAAAAAACAAAAGGTTGACGGATCTGTGACCTCAATACATTAACTTTCATGTATTTTGTAGTAGCTTAACAGGTCGCAGTTCTTCACTAACCTTCCTAAAACAATATAGGACTCTTTTACACGGTTAGGGCCGAACCTCGGGCCCGTTGTTAAATTCTGATATCGAATTCGGACTCAGCATCAATTTCCCTTAAGAATATGTATTTAGCTTTATTCGATGTTCATTTTTTCATGTTTCGCAAATTTTCAAACCAAAATCGGGAATTCCGAGAAATTTTCAGTCTAGGTAGCTTTTGGTGGGAATTCAATTTCCTACAAAAATATGTTCAGGTGTTTTTCAACAATGATTTGTCGGTTTTATACCAACTTGGAGGTTAAGTCTGTAAAATCTAAACTAGCGATAATAGACCTCTAGACTTTAATATAAAAATCTGAAAAAATTACAGTAATTTTTTCCACCTTTCTTAAAAAGAAAATAATATACATAAATGCATAGTATCTAAGCTGGAGTTAAATGGTGGGCGGCGAGCAGTTTATGATTATTGTTGTTGCTATATTATATGGTTGAGGGAGTTGGCCGGGGTTGCCGGTTCGAATCCCACCTCAACCAAAGTCTTTTTAATTTTATTTATTTTATTATTTTTATATTCCATCAAGTCTCATGGACTGTGTTTGGTTCTTTTTAATTATTGGTATGTACCATCAAGTCTAGTGGACTGTGTTTTGGTATTGACACTCTGTATGTATTAATTGGGGCGAGCACTTTGGCTCTGAGAATGCATCGTTGGCTATTCTCACTTCCTTAGAAAACCCCTCAAAATTGTTGGTGGTGAGCACTTGGGCTCTGAGGCATTGGCGGCTATTGGCTTACCCCATTTTGCTTGTGAAAAACCACTTGTGTTTTGTTACACCTTATATTTATTATTTGGTGGTGAGCACTTGGGCTCTGAGGCATTGGCGGCTATTGGCTTACCCCATTTTGCTTGTGAAAAACCACGTTTTGTGACTGCGACTATAAGCTATGTATTCCGAATATTCCATAAATTATCTGCGAATTACGATAATATGTAATGCAGATGAAATAAACGAAACCATGTTATGTCGCTTAAACATACTCCCTGCCCTAGACGGCTTAGTCGTCTAGTAAAGAGCCATAGGTTGCTGGTTTGATCCGGCTCGAAGGACTATATCTAAGCTGGAGTTAAATGGTGGGCGGCGAGCAGTTTATTATTATTGTTGTTGCTATATTATATGGTTGAGGGAGTTGGCCGGGGTTGCCGGTTCGAATCCCACCTCAACCAAAGTCTTTTTAATTTTATTTATTTTATTATTTTTATATTCCATCAAGTCTCATGGACTGTGTTTGGTTCTTTTTAATTATTGGTATGTACCATCAAGTCTAGTGGACTGTGTTTTGGTATTGACACTCTGTATGTATTAATTGGGGCGAGCACTTTGGCTCTGAGAATGCATCGTTGGCTATTCTCACTTCCTTAGAAAACCCCTCAAAATTGTTGGTGGTGAGCACTTGGGCTCTGAGGCATTGGAGGCTTTGGCTTACCCCATTTTGCTTGTGAAAAACCACTTGTGTTTTGTTACACCTTATATTTATTATTTGGTGGTGAGCACTTGGGCTCTGAGGCATTGGCTTACCCCATTTTGCTTGTGAAAAACCACGTTTTGTGACTGCGACTATAAGCTATGTATTCCGAATATTCCATAAATTATCTGCGAATTACAATAATATGTAATGCAGATGAAATAAACGAAACCATGTTATGTCGCTTAAATATACTCCCTGCCCTAGACGGCTTAGTCGTCTAGTAAAGAGCCATAGGTTGCTGGTTTGATCCGGCTCGAAGGACTATATCTAAGCTGGAGTTAAATGGTGGGCGGCGAGCAGTTTATTATTATTGTTGTTGCTATATTATATGGTTGAGGGAGTTGGCCGGGGTTGCCGGTTCGAATCCCACCTCAACCAAAGTCTTTTTAATTTTAGTTATTTTATTATTTTTATATTCCATCAAGTCTCATGGACTGTGTTTGGTTCTTTTTAATTATTGGTATGTACCATCAAGTCTAGTGGACTGTGTTTTGGTATTGACACTCTGTATGTATTAATTGGGGCGAGCACTTTGGCTCTGAGAATGCATCGTTGGCTATTCTCACTTCCTTAGAAAACCCCTCAAAATTGTTGGTGGTGAGCACTTGGGCTCTGAGGCATTGGAGGCTATTGGCTTACCCCATTTTGCTTGTGAAAAACCACTTGTATTTTGTTACACCTTATATTTATTATTTGGTGGTGAGCACTTGGGCTCTGAGGCATTGGCGGCTATTGGCTTACCCCATTTTGCTTGTGAAAAACCACGTTTTGTGACTGCGACTATAAGCTATGTATTCCGAATATTCCATAAATTATCTGCGAATTACAATAATATGTAATGCAGATGAAATAAACGAAACCATGTTATGTCGCTTAAACACATAGATACCTGCCAATAAATGTTACTTTATATTGACTTACTATTACACTGCGCAACACGCAAAAAATACCTGGGACGATAAGATAAGAAGAACTCCGTACAAGAAATTTGCGAGACACCCTCAAAATCTTGAGTTAGGGGTCAAGGGGTTTTTCGTCCTTTGCACACTTATGACCCTGTATCCAGTGGCGTGCCTACCTATATCAATCGAGGCAAGCCCCAGTCCTTATAACCCCAACGAAAGCACATACTGCTGCCAGAGAACATTTCAGACAAAGAAGAGTTCAGGATATTTATCGACTTTTGCAGACGGGGAAAAACTTAAACTTTTAGGTTCCGCTAATAGGCACGTTATGGTTTGCAGATTTTTTAAGCTTTTCCAATGCAAGGGAAACGTTTTATTTCTATTTCCCATTTAGGTACATTGCAGAAGCTAAGAAACCTTAAATATATTTTTTAAATTGTATAGTGCCTAGCAAATAAAACAAATTACAGCACCTACCACTATTGAATTCTTTTTTTCGACTTTAAAATATGCGCCAATAACTTTTGAGTAGAGCGCTTTGCACGTTAAAATTGTAGATACATACATAAACAAATTTCATTTTCGTTTTATCGTAAGTTTGGCATTTATAGCGTATGGTAACCATTGTTTATCCCTATTATTGTTTATCTCTATTATTAAGGTACACAATGATGGTAAAACCAGCCAGAAGCTGGCTTCAAAGTTTCATATAATATTACTTCCAAATTCAAAAAAAAAAAAAAAAAACAATTGCTTCAGCACGCAGATTCGTACTGATTTTGAAAGCCCCGTAAAAGCCAATAAGTAAAAGCGAGATGGAAGGCACGCCACTGCCTGTATCTAGGTGTATGGATGTAATAGCCATGGATCGCATCAATATGAATGTAACGTGTGACACCCCTCTTACGCAAGCGGCCCAAAAGCTTAGGCCCCTGTTATGGAATTAACGTTTTTCGATTTTCATGCAACCGAAATTTTTGCAAACATGTCATGAAAACTAGTTTTCACATATACAGTCTTATATATCAGGGTGGTTTAAACCCCTAAAACCACCCCCTGGCTACGCCCCTGGTTATTAATGTACAATTTTGAGGTTACAAATATCTTCCTTAACACGGGGCTAAGGAAACTTTGTTTCGCCAGGTTCCACTAATTTTTCCAAAAAAAATGCCATGGATATTGCAAGTATAGCGGGCCACCCACCTGCCAAGAAATGTCTCAAGAAAAAAACGAGCATATATTTCTTGTGCCTGGTCAAGAAATTTTGACGTTTACCAAAATTTCCATTTTTTTGGAAATTGCTCTTATAAAAATGTATAAAACATGTGTAGCGCAATATGTACTCACCTTTGCTGTGAATCTGTACGTTTACCTCAAGAAATATATACGAGCATATTTATTTCTTGAGGTAAACCGGCGTTGCCAACCATCGAAAATTGTAGTATTTTTTCTTATGAGCTGAGTATTGGCTCAAGAAAATTTGACGTGTGAAAACTGTTCTTGACTATTTCTTGAGCGTTTTTTTATATGGAGTTTGACATTTCTTGGTAGGTGAGTAGCCCGCTTAAGGTGAAACATTTGATAATGAGCCCTGTTTTGGTCTTATTGAAAAGTTATATTCAGCATAAACTTGAAGACAATTTCGATCTAAAACTGGATTTTTTAAGCCTCATAAACTCTCTTTCAGGGGTGGGGCCGTATGTAGAAGTCCACGCAAGGGGGGAAAGTTTCTGACCGCCATTCAACTGGGAATGGCCAGAGCGATTCTTCTATGTGCGGTCCAAGCAGCTCACTACGTCCGGGAAAGCCCACGTATCCTCTGGATAGCCACTGAACACCCGTTCGGTGGTGAACTAATGTGAGAAGGCGACAACCTGACAAGGCCACTCCGACATAATTGGTTTAAGGTCTTGCCACGGGATTCCAACAGCAGCGTCTGCCATCATGAGACGCGGCTGCAATCGGGCGTCTGTCTTAGATCAAGTGGTTCGCTATATAAATTTGTAACTTAAATCCAACTCCCGAGAAACGGGTTGTGCGTAGGGTTTGGGACCCACCACATAAAACAAAAATTCCAATGAGATATAACAACCTAGCCTCGGATATGATAACTCTTTCTTCAGATAACGACCACAGCAAACGAACTAGGACTATGATTAATGAAATCAGGGCATGCTCTTGGAATGTCCGAACCCTTACTAGGGAAGGTGACGATGCCCGCCTAGTTGAGGTCCTCAACAAGGCAAAAGCTGACATCACCGCTATACAAGAAATGCGATGGACGGGGCATGGTTATAAGACCATCCGCACCTGCAATGTCTACTGGAGCGGCCATACTAATGAGTGCAGATTCGGCGTCGGTTTTGTGGTAGGAAAGAGACTTGTAAAACATGTAGTGTCCTTCACAGCCGTGAATGAGCGTCTCGCCACAATCTGAATTAAACTAAAAAAACAGCTGGTACGATGACAGAGAGTGCAAAGACGCAGTCAAAAGAAAGGACGATGCCTATAAGGCGACGTTAAAAGCGAATGCAACGAGGAGCGTGTGTGAAGCGGAAAAGCGTGAAATCGAAGAGCTTGAAATGCTAGCCAGCAGAAGCAGTACGAAAGTTTTATCAAAAAACCCGACGAATGACGGAAGGTTTTTAACCTGGGCGAAACTCCTGTAAAAATGACAACGGCGAGCTGGTGGCCGATGTTCAGAGAGTACTAAGGTTATGGAGGGATCACTTCTCTGCCCTTCTAAACGGAGGAACAGAGCAACAATCCAGAGAAGAGGACGAACCCGACCCCACTGTTACCGCCATCTCAAACGCTTAATGTAAACATGTTGTTATACTTTTTCTATTGTAAAATTATCTATTTGAAGCAGCCCTAAAAAACATCCGGTCTATTTTCTCTAATACAACCTTGAGCGAATGTCAATTTAGCGACAACCGACAATTGCAAATATGGGGTGAGAAGGAAAAAAGAAGACAGAGAAGATAGACCAAAATTTTTAAAGCTGCTTCGCTATCTAAATTAAAATATTAAATTTGTAACAAATACACTTGAAATAAAGATAGTTTGCTTAAAAACAATTATTCTCTCTCCTGCTCCAACAGTTCTTTAAAAATTTTGTATTAAATTTGAGTTTATTACTTGGAATCGCATCACCCCGTATATTTTGCGTGGTGCACGTGTCGCCAATATTTTTGATTGCTAAGCGGCAACGAAAAAGCGTTCGCAAGAATAAAATCTAATAAAATCAACATCATCCCAGCTTAAGCGTATTGACTGCGAATAATTCCATACACATCTACTCATTTTAGCAGTGAATATCTCCGTCAAACATGAGCGTTTGTAAAATCTGCGGCAAAAAGGAAGATACAAGTGGTACAGAGAATTGGGTGCAGTGCGACAAATGTGAACTCTGGTTTCATTTCGAGTGTGTTGGAGTAGACGAAAGCGTGCAAGATCGCGATTGGAGTTGTGCGTCCTGTACTGAAGGAGCACATAGTGCTGGTCAACTACACGCTCCCGCATCCTCTATGCAGCAGTTAACTATATCAACCACAACGTCGGTTGCTCCGCCAGGGCAAGGAGCGTTCTCGATGCAGCAAATTACTACATCAACCACAACGTCGACTGTTCCGTCGGGGCAAGGAGCATATAGAGTCAGTGAACTACACGCTCGCGCATTCCCTATGCAGCGAGTAAATACTCCGCCAGGGCAATCAGCCAACGACAACGAAAGTTACACTACTTCACTAGAAGCAGACGCAGGTGGTGTGCAACCTGCTGCTCCAGGGACACAAGGTGACCAACACAGGCTTATGATGGCCATGCTGGAGGAGCGCAGAGCCGCCGAAGAGCGCTACATCGAACAAAAATATCAGCTACTCTCGCAAATGAACGCTGGGCTTTCGATGACAAATTTCCTACCATCAGTTCAACCTATGTTTAATAATCGTCCATCTAGTTCTCAAATAGCGGCCAGGCAGGCCATTCCCAAAGACCTGCCAACGTTCAGTGGTGACCCCGAAAAGTGGCCCATGTTTATAAGCACATTCGACCACAGTACTTCAGTCGCCGGGTTTTCACATGTCGAAAACATGCTACGGCTACAACGATGTTTAAAGGGCAGGGCACGCGAGTTGGTGAAAGATAAGCTACTTTTGCCGGCGATGGTTCCAGATGTCATTAGTACACTAAAAATATTCTTTGGCAGACCAGAGCATGTCCTGGAGAGAATGATCGAAAAGGTAAGGAAACTTCCGTCTCCTAAAGATAAACTTGAGTCTCTTATAGAATTTGCACTGGCGGTACGCAACATCTGCGCGACCATGGAAACGTGCAAGCTCGAAGCGCACCTGAACAATCCGATGTTGGTAAAAGAGCTGGTTGACAAATTGCCAAACCAGCATAAACTCAACTGGGCCATGCACCCCAGAACCAACGATTCACCATCAATTAAAGCATTCAGCGATTGGTTGTACCGCATAGCCGAAGCGGCGTCAACAGTGGTATCACCATCGTACATATACAAAACAGGTTCTCTCAACACGCATAGCAGCAACGACAGTGGTGAAATAAAAATTCAGCCGAAAGAGGATCCGAGCAATGGTGACGAGAATCGAGCAAAACAAACCAGTCCAAAATGTATCGCATGTGCAGCAACAGATCACTCCGCCGCGCAATGTAAAAAATTTAAAATCGCGTCTGAAAAAGAGAGGTGGGATGTGGTAAAAGCAAGTAGGGCCTGTTATACGTGCCTCAAAGCTCACAGGAAAGGTTGCTTTTCAAAAAAGAAGTGTGGCGTAAATGGCTGCTCGCGAAAACACCACCCCTTACTTCATAGCGAACGTGTCTATAGTTCAGAGGGTAAGGCAAACGATCAGGCAGTGGTAAGCACGCATCAAAGCAACAAACATAGTAAACAATATTTTCGCATCATACCAGTAAATTTACATACAGCTGGTAAAACGATAGAGGCATTTGCATTTTTGGACGAGGGTCTTCCGTGACTCTGTTAGATGAGGCTACGTTTAGGTTGCTAGGCATAAAGGGTGTTCCGGCCCCAATATGCTTACAATGGACCAGTAATACTACACGAAACGAGAGTGCTTCAGTACAAGCGTCGATTCAAATTTCTGCAACAAACAGTAGCAAGAAGTATTGGCTTAGTAACGTACATACGGTAGCAAACATTGCTTTACCTAAGCAATCCATTGATGCACAAGAACTCCAAGCTAAGTATACGCACCTAAGAGGTATCCCGCTGCCCACATACTCAAGCATCAGACCAACGCTGCTCATCGGTACCGACAATTGGAAAATAGCTGTTCCACGTAAGATAGTTGAAGGTAAGCGCACTCAACCAATTGCTTCAAAATGTTTGTTGGGATGGGGAGTTCAAGGCACTTCGAATGCATCTACCTACGTGGCTATGCATCACTGCGATAGTGGGTGGCGAGAGCTCAATGACGCTGTTAAAGGTAGTTTTAGTTTAGACACAGTAAAGCCACACAGCTTGCAGTCTAATGACGATAAGAAAGCGATGGAGATTCTTGAGCGCACTTGCAAAAAAACAGATGGGCGTTATGAAATAGGGCTTTTGTGGCGCAGCGACAAAGAAGTGCTACCTGAGAGTCACAAAAACGCATTGAATCGTCTTAACTGTTTGAAAAGCAAAATTAGTCGCGAGCCACAATTATACGATCAAATCAACGAACAAATAAATAATTTGCTGGTGAAAGGGTATGCGCGCCAACTGTCAGATGACGAGATGACAATTGATTCTACTCCAACCTGGTATTTGCCAATCTTTATTGCACTTAACCCAAATAAGCCAAATAAAGTGCGGCTAGTATGGGATGCCGCTGCGAAGTCCCATGGTAGGTCATTAAACGATTTTTTGTTGACAGGGCCGGATTTGTTAAATCCACTCATAGAGGTACTTTTGGCGTTCAGGGTTGGTCAGGTAGCAGTGTGCGGCGACATCGCGGAGATGTTTCATCGAATCAACATCCGCGATGAAGACATGCACGCGCAACGCTTCGTGTGGTACGATCGGCACACCAACCAAAGAAAGGCGTACGTTATGCGCGCAATGACCTTCGGTACGTACGTTATGCGCGCAATGACCTTCGGTACGTACGTTATGCGCGCAATGACCTTCGGTATAAGCTGTGGGCCGTGTATAGCCCATTATGTTCGCAATAAGAATGCAGAAGAGTACCGTGATATATATCCAAAGGCGTATGACGCCATCCGAGGTGCACATTATGTAGATGATTACATTGATACAGCAGACAACGCCGACGCTGCGTTCGAAGTAGCAGACCAGGTCCGTAAAGTACATAGAGCCGGTGGTTTCGAAATCCGCAATTGGGCATCAAATTCAAAGACAGTTCTTGAAAAGCTGCTTGGCGTAGACACAGGAGTGCAAACATCAGCCCAGTTTGGAGATACCGAAAAAATACTAGGTATGTATTGGGAACCACAATCTGACGTTTTTAAATATATTCTCAGGTTCACCCGGCTGCGACGAGATTTATTGACAGACAATATAGTTCCCACTAAAAGAGAAGTGCTGCAAGTACTGATGTCAGTTTTTGACCCTTTGGGGCTTCTGTCGTGCTATACGGTGGGTCTGAAAATATTATTGCAACGCGTTTGGCGAGCAAATATTGGTTGGGATGAAGAGCTGCCCGAAGCACTCAACGACGAATGGTTACAATGGAAGCGACTTTTACCGCTGGTTGAAGCAGTTGAGGTTCCCAGATGCTATTCATATAATTTAAAACTCGCAACCGACATCGAAATTCACACGTTTGTTGACGCAAGCGAACACGCATACGCTGCGGTTTGTTACGTAAGGGTACGTCGTGGTGACGAGGTCGACGTGTCGCTGATTGCTGCAAAAAGTAAAGTCGCGCCATTGAAGCCAATTTCCATTCCCCGTATGGAGCTGCAAGCTGCTTTAATGGGAATACGCCTGACACAAAAGGTAATTAAAATCCGTGGGTTTGAGCAACGAGGCGTTACCTATTGGTCCGACTCCAAAACCGTCTTGCAATGGTTAAAAATGGACCCTCGTAACTTTCAGCAATTTGTAATGCACCGCGTCGGTGAGATCCTAGAGAACTCCGACACGGCACAATGGCGCTGGGTCCCTACGGAGCTGAATGTGGCGGACTTGGCAACTAAGGCCAACAGCACGGTTGAATATGAGCAGTGGCTTAAAGGGCCCAACTTTCTGTTCCTGCACAGTAGTATGTGGCCAGAATCCGATACGCATGGTAAAGTGGTGGACACCACCGAGCTGCGAAAACATATATATGTAACCAATAAAATTGCACCTATAGTTATTAACGTGGAGTATTTCTCAAAGTGGCGTAATCTGTACAGAGCAGTAGCGACATTCCTTTTGTACATCTACAGGCTTAAAGCCAAGCGATTCGGCAATACCATACCCAAGGTAGTTACGCCAGAGATGATCGAGGAGGCGGAAGTAATGCTCTTCAAACAAGCACAAACAGAGGTTTATTTATCGGAGATTAACTCACTACATTCAGGTAAAAAGATAAGTAAGCAAAGCAAATTATATCAGCTAGGTGCGTATCTCGACGACAAGGGTGTAATGCGCGCACGTAGTAGATTAAACTCCATCAATGGACATATAGATGCCATCATCTTGCCAAGGGAAAGCTACGTCACATTTCTAATAGTAAGAGATTTTCACGAGAAAAACCACCACATTGCAAACGAAACGGTCATCAATAACGTAAAGGGAAAATTCCATATTTCTCGTCTACGCGCGCTGTACAATGCTGTACGAAAGTCTTGCTACAGATGTAAAATAGATAACGCTTCGCCAGAACCTCCACAGATGTCACCGGTACCAGTTGCAAGGTTAGCCAGCTTTACTCGACCCTTCACGTTTACGGGCGTCGACTATTTTGGTCCAATACTTGTCAACGTTGGGCGACATAAAGAAAAGAGATGGGGAGTATTATATACTTGCTTAACACTTCGAGCTGTACATTTCGAAATCGCTTATAGTCTCGACACCAACTCTTGTATAATGTCTCTTCGAAATTTTATGGCACGCCGTGGCACCCCTGCGGAAATCTTTTCCGATAATGGTACCAGTTTTAAAGCGACAGAAAAGCTAGTGCGAGAAAAGCTCATAGAAATCGACTTTGACAAAATCACTGCGAAGTACGATCGTATTAAGTGGCGATTCAACCCACCTGGTGCACCCCACATGGGAGGCGCATGGGAACGACTTGTACGAACAACCAAGAATATTTTGCGAAGCATATGCCCGTCATATTCATTCAACGACGAAAGCCTACGATGCGCACTGATGGAAGCAGAATTTATTATAAACTCCCGTCCGCTCACTTTCGTCAGCCTTGAGTCCTCGGATGATATCGCGCTCACATCGAACCACTTGCTATTGGGGTCGGCGGACGGCTACAAGCCCGCATGCAGTGACGAGATGGATCTAAGACAACGCTGGCATAAAACGCAACTTTTCGCAGATAAGTTTTGGCAACGGTGGGTGAAGGAGTATACCCCTATATTGACCAGACGAGTTAAATGGTTGCAAAAAGTCACACCAATAGCAATCGACGACGTTGTCATCGTAGTAGACGATAACCTGCCTCGTAACATGTGGCCGAAAGGAAGGGTAATTAACACGGTAGTAGCCAAGGACGGCCAAGTTCGGCGAGTAACCGTAAAAACCGCTCTTGGAGTGATGGAACGACCAGCAACAAAGATAGCCAAGTTGGATGTCGGTAGTAACGTGGTAAGCAACGCTGAGGTCACTTACGAAGGGGGGAATGTTACCGCCATCTCAAACGCTTAATGTAAACATGTTGTTATACTTTTTCTATTGTAAAATTATCTATTTGAAGCAGCCCTAAAAAACATCCGGTCTATTTTCTCTAATACAACCTTGAGCGAATGTCAATTTAGCGACAACCGACAATTGCAAATATGGGGTGAGAAGGAAAAAAGAAGACAGAGAAGATAGACCAAAATTTTTAAAGCTGCTTCGCTATCTAAATTAAAATATTAAATTTGTAACAAATACACTTGAAATAAAGATAGTTTGCTTAAAAACAATTATTCTCTCTCCTGCTCCAACACCCACAATCGAAGACGATGGAATCGAAGTTCCACAACCCGACTATAACGAGGTGCGAATAGCTATATGACGGCTAAAAAACAACAAAGTGGCGGGTGCTGATGGTCTGCCCGATGCGGCGGCGGGGAGCTGGTAAGGTGCATGCACCAGCTCTTGTGCAGAATATGGTCGGATGAATGCATGCCTGAAGATTGGAATATAAGTGTTCTCTGCCCAATCCATAAGAAGGGTGATCCCGCAAACTGCGCCAACTATCGTGGAATCAGCCTTTTGAATATCGCATATAAGGTACTATCAAGCGTATTGTACGAAAGACTGAAGCCTGGCGTAAACCGACTGATTGGACCTTATCAGTGTGGCTTCAGACCTGGTAAATATACCATCGACCAGATTTTTACAATACGCAAAATCTTGAAAAAAACGCGTGAGAAAAGGATCGACACACACCATCTCTTTGTTGAGTTTAAAGCCGCTTTCGACAGCACGAAAAGGAGTTGCCTATATGCCGCTATGTCTGATTTTGGTTTCCCAGCAAAACTTATACGGCTGTGCAAAATGACGCTGAGCAACACCACCAGCTCGGTCAGAATTGGGAAGGACCTCTCCGAGCCGTTCGAAACAAAGCGAGGTTTCAGGCAGGGCGACCCCCTATCGTGCGATTTCTTTAATTTGATTTTGAAGAAAATAATTCAAGCTGCAGAACTTAATCGCGCTGGAACAATATATTACAAGAGCGTACAGCTGTTGGCGTATGCCGACGACATCGACATAATTGGCCTCAACAGCCGCGCCGTAACTTCTGCGTACTCCAAATTAGAAAAAGTAGCGGAAAAATGGGTTTGGTGGCGAACGAAGATAAAACGAAGTACCTGCTGGCATCATGCAAAGAGTCAGCGCACTCGCGTCTTGGCAACCACGCCACTGTTGGCAGCAATAATTTCGAGATAGTAAGGGACTTTGTATACCTGGGAAGCAGCATTAATACCAAAAACAATGTAAGCTTGGAAATCCATCGAAGGATAACTCTTGCAAGCAAATGCTACTTTGGGCTGAGTAGGCAATTGAGAAGTAAAGTCCTCTCTCGACGAACAAAAACAACACTATAAGTCACTCATCGTACCCGTCGTCATAGTTCAGCGAATTAAAACCCAGCGGCTTCGCTGGCTAGGTCACGTGGTGCGAATGAACGAAGACGCTCCGGCCCAGAAGGTATTCTTATCGGCACCCGTCGGTGGAAGTAGAGGAAGAGGGAGGCCACCTCTACGATGGCAGGACCAAGTGGGGGCAGATCTGAGAACACGCGGTGTCTCCAATTGGCGCCAGTTGGCTCAACAAAGAGCCTTGCCAACAACCTTAGAGAAATTGTTATTAATACCCAATAGGACCGGGGAGCATCGTTTTATTAATCCCGGAGTACTCCCTTGAGAGTATCGGATTGCTCCCTATTACTCCCTATACTTCTGTGTATAAGCATACAAGAAAAACTCCCTTTGACCTCCCAAAACACAATAAGGGATTTTATTCAGTAGTAGAAAAACTCCCTTTAACCTCCCAAAAAACAATAAGGGATTTTGAATGTTCCTTATTGGAGCTTAGCTCGAAAATTGTTTATACCTGCTGTAATTTTTACTAGTACTAGGGTATTCTAATTTTTGATGTTACGAAATTTTTATGAATTTTGATACTTAGAGAAAATTGACAAAGATTAACACAGCGATGGATATGTTTCTGTTATGGATTTTATTCAAAGCTTTTTAATTGATCACAGCGGAGCAATGGGAGAGTTTTGGAGAGTATTTTTAAACCTCCCAAAAAAGTAATATGGGTGCCTTGGCTATGCATCCCCTTTTGTTCCCCAGGGAATAGTAAAAGAGATTTTAGAAGCCATCCCTCAAACCTCATACAAATGCGATTAAAATTGTATAAAGGGCATACATTTAACAAGCATACATATCCATATGTTGTTGTTGTTGTAACCACTTTGCCCTGCCTAGTCGGAAGATCCACTTATAAAAAGTTATGTGACAGACCAAACAGGGGTTGTACGGGTGTTGACAGTCCTTTGCCGGATGAATCCAAGCATGGAAAAGAATAGGAAAACTGGCAAACAGAATGCGAACCTAACGCATTGTTAATTTCTATGTCGTCTGCATACAAAAAGTATGGTACCAATAACACAGGCCGACAAGAAATTTGACCATAAACCAGACCATACTTTCCTAAAGGTTTTCGATGAGCTGAATTCAAATCTGGACGCAGAATTGCTCTATCACGTCAGGATTTTGAGATATCCTAATCTAAAAGTGCAAAAAACACCGTTAAGATGCAATGTTTGCTTTTTAAAAAAAAAAAATCTGTCGTATATATATAACCTCAAAAATAGGCAAAAACGGTGTTTTTGCACTTTTAGGTTAGGATATCTCAAAATCCTGACGTGATAGAGCAATTCTGCGTCCAGATTTGATTTCAGCGCATCGAAAACCTTTAGGAAAGTATGGTCTGGTTTATGGTCAAATTTCTTGTCGGCCTGTGTTATTGGTACCATACTTTTTGTATGCAGACGACATAGAAATTAACAATGCGTTAGGTTCGCATTCTGTTTGCCAGTTTTCCTATTCTTCTCCATGCTTGTCAATAAATGATACTAACTAAACAAACAAATGTATTTTTAGCTGCCGTTGTTGAATCAAAAGATTTAAAAGAATTTAGAAATAAAAAATGCTTGGCAGGCTTAATCGACCAGCTTGTCGTTCTCGAAAGAGGAGGGGTTCAGGTAAGCCAATCAAATGGCCTAACTTACAATGCCCATTTCATACCAGCATTAATTCTTGGCGATAATTTGGGGCTGAGTAGTATTTTAGGGTTTAATAAATAGTTCAATGGAGTTTTTTGTAGATTTTGTACAGCAGATAGCTTGTTAACTAAGGAATTGTGTTCCGAACGCTCCGATCTTTTAAGAAATGAAGCTAATTATGCCGTAAATGCAAATAATAAAGATAATGGAGTTGCAGGGTTAAGGCTTAATTATACATCGTTATCGCTAACGCCATACCCATAACGCTAATCAGCTGTTCCAACTAGAGGTGGGCGCGTGCATGATTTTTGCAACACGACACGACACGTTCACGAAACAGATTTTCGAAAAAAACGCACTAACACGCACGGGGAAAAATTACTAAAACACGACACGCACGAAAAAAAATAAAAGGGTATTTCTGGCTTTTTTACTTTGGTATATATTTATAAATGTACTTTGTATCACGGTAATGCATTTTCTTTCGGTGGCTTTTTGACCTGGTAGAAGATTCTTGCAGGGAAGGTGAATCCAAATGCAAATTGCCAATGTAAACGGGGTCGAACTGGCTCATTTGAATTAGCCAAATTTGGTGCGGTGTAAATGTAATATAAAGCTTATAAGATATGTATCGATGACTGGGTGGCATGTCGCCCATTTCAAAATATTTTTCAAAAACTCCCTATACCAAAATTTGGAACTTTTTCAGCAACGCTCTATCTAAGAATTTGATTCAAAAACAACCTATCTGGGATATTTTTGAACAATATTTGTAGGCAGTATAGGCGGGTTATATTGTAGTTGCAGGCAGTGTAGGCAGGGTATATTGTAGTTGTAGGCAGTGTAGGCAGGGTATAATGTAGTTGTAGGCAGTATAGGTAGGGTATATTGTAGTTGTAGGCAGTGTAGACAGGGTATACTGTAGTTGTAGGCAGTGTAGGCAGGGTATATTGTAGTTGTAGGCAGTGTAGGCAAGGTATATTGTAGTTGTAGGCAGTATAGGTAGGGTATATTGTAGTTGTAGGCAGTGTAGGCAGGGTATATTGTAATTGTAGGCAGTGTAGGCAGGGTATATTGTAGTTGTAGGCAGTATAGGTAGGGTATATTGTAGTTGTAGGCAGTGTAGACAGGGTATACTGTAGTTGTAGGCAGTGTAGGCAGGATAGATTGTAGTTGTAGGCAACGTAGGCAGGGTATATTGCAGTTGTAGGCAGTGTAGGCAGGGTATATTGTAGTTGTACGCAGTATAGGCAGGGTATATTGCAGTTGTTGGCAAGGTATATTGTAGTTGTACGCAGTGTAGGCAGGGTATATTGCAGTTGTTATATTGTAGTTGAAGGCAGTGTAGGCAGGGTATATTGTAGTTAAAGGCAGTGCAGGCAGGGTATATTGTAGTTGTAAACAGTATAGGTAGGGTATATTGTAGTTGTAGGCAGTGTAGACAGGGTATACTGTAGTTGTAGGCAGTGTAGGCAGGGTATATTGTAGTTGTAGGCAGTGTAGGCAGGGTATAATGTAGTTGTAGGCAGTATAGGTAGGGTATATTGTAGTTGTAGGCAGTGTAGACAGGGTATACTGTAGTTGTAGGCAGTGTAGGCAGGGTATATTGTAGTTGTAGGCAGTGTAGGCAAGGTATATTGTAGTTGTAGGCAGTATAGGTAGGGTATATTGTAGTTGTAGGCAGTGTAGGCAGGGTATATTGTAATTGTAGGCAGTGTAGGCAGGGTATATTGTAGTTGTAGGCAGTATAGGTAGGGTATATTGTAGTTGTAGGCAGTGTAGACAGGGTATACTGTAGTTGTAGGCAGTGTAGGCAGGATAGATTGTAGTTGTAGGCAACGTAGGCAGGGTATATTGCAGTTGTAGGCAGTGTAGGCAGGGTATATTGTAGTTGTACGCAGTATAGGCAGGGTATATTGCAGTTGTTGGCAAGGTATATTGTAGTTGTACGCAGTGTAGGCAGGGTATATTGCAGTTGTTATATTGTAGTTGTAGGCAGTGTACGCAGGGTATATTGTAGTTAAAGGCAGTGCAGGCAGGGTATATTGTAGTTGTAAACAGTATAGGTAGGGTATATTGTAGTTGTAGGCATTGCAGGCAAGGTCGATTGTCTTGTATAGGCATTGTAGGAGGTGTAGTCATTGCAGGCAGGGTCGAATGTATTTTATAGGCATTGTAAGAGGTGTAGGCATTGCAGGCAGGGTCGATTGTATTGTATAGGCATTGTAGGAGGTATAGGCATTGCAGGCGGTGTAGGCGGTGTAGGCAGGGTATATTGTATTGTATAGGCATTGTAGGAGGTGTAGGCAGGGTATATTGCAGTTGTATGCAGAGTAGGCGGGGTAAATTGTAGATGTAGGCAGTGTAGGCATGGTATATTGTAGTTGTAGGCAATGTAGGCAGGGTATATTGTAGTTGTAGACAGTGTAGGCAGAATATATTATAGTTGTAGGCAGTGTAAGCAGGGAATATTGTAGTTGTAGGCAGGGTATGTTGTAGTTGTAGGTAGTATAGGTAGGGTATATTGTAGTTGTAGGCAGGGTATATTGTAGTTGTAGTCATAAATGACTCTTCCACGAGTCGAAAATTAATGTAGGCAGGGTATATTGTAGTTGTAGACAGTGTAGGCAGGGTATATTATAGTTGTAGGCAGTGTAGGCAGGGAATATTGTAGTTGTAGGCAGGGTATGTTGTAGTTGTAGGTAGTATAGGTAGGGTATATTGTAGTTGTAGGCAGGGTATATTGTAGTTGTAGTCATAAATGACTCTTCCACGAGTCGAAAATTAATCATTGCTAAGTCAAATATGACTCATTGATGGGTCAAAAATGACTCACTGATGAGTCCCAAATGACTTATTGATAAGTCAAAAATTACTCATTGATGACTCATAGGCGAGACATTATGAAATGAAGTTTCACGCAGAATACACAATGTGTCATGTTTACACATCAAACCTCACGAGTACTTGGTACTCACACCTTTTTTTTATAAGCGCGGCCAAAGGCCGCCAACTCAGAAAGGTGTTCTGCACATAAATGAAGACATGCATGGATGAAGGGGGTATGTCGCATTCTCACTCAATTTCTGTTTTTGGCTTTGGTGAATATTGTTTATGCAGATCTATATTTCTGTCTTATCAGAATCTGCCTATCGTGAAAATTGTAGAAGATAATTCATGGATGAAGGGGGTATGTACACAACTTTTCAATATGAATTGTGGAAGAAGGGGGTATGTTCCGATTTTTTTATATAAAACACTAAACATAAACTTATGCTTTTTATTGCATATTATGCAACGCCTTTTATGGCTTTGCATAATTTTTTTGTCTGTTTTCCATAAAGATTCGAAAAAAGCTCAAATGTTTAAGCAAAACTTTAAAGTCGATTTTCTCGTTTCACTCAAAATGCGACATACCCCCTTCATCCATGCATGTCTTCAAATACCATGGATCCCGCCCAAAGAGTCCGTACCGTGGCATGTATATTGTATTGTATAGGCAGGTTATATTGTAGTTGTAGGCAGTGTAGGCAGGGTATGTTGTAGTTGTAGGCAGTGTAGGTAGGGTATATTGTAGTTGTAGGCTGTGTAGGCAGGGTATATTGTAGTTGTAGGCAGTGAAGGCAGGGTATATTGTAGTTGTAGGCAGGGTATGTTGTAGTTGTAGGCAGTGTAGGCAGGGTATATTGTATTGTATAGTGCAAGTACCTGTACACACTTATGCATATATATAAACATAACTACCACTGGCTGTAGGTTTTGACATGGAGCGAAGTACAAAAGTACCTGATACAACTTAAGGGTGGTCTTCTATAACGCATGTGAAAATATCTGCCCTTCAAAAGCACTCAGAGTTAGACCAACGCGCTTATACATGTGAAATCGCAGCAAGAATTATAAAAAATCCTCAGTTTTGAAGTGTCTGGCTGAAGTTTTTGACATGGGGCCAAAACTAAAAGTACCTGATACAACTTAAGGTGGTCTTCTATAACACATGTGAAAAGATCCCCCTTTTAAAAGTAGCCAAAGTTGGACCAACCCGCTTAAACCTGTGAAATCGCAGGAAGAATTATAAAAATTCATCAGTTTTAAAGTGTCTGGCTGAAGTTTTTGACATGGGCCGAAATCTAAAAGTAACAGATACCACTTAAAGGTGGTCTTCTATAACACATGTGAAAATATCTGCCCTTCAAAAGCACCCAGAGTTAGACCAACGCGCTTAAACATGTGAAATCGCGGCAAGAATTATGAAATTTCCTCAGCTTTGAGGTGTCTGGCTAAAGTTTTTGTCATGGGGCGAAGTCTAAAAATGCCTGATATTAGTTAATGGTTAAAAGCAGCCAAATTTGGGTAAGCCCATTTGAACATGTGAAAGCACATTAAAAATTATGAAAAGTCCCCGTGCTTTGGGTTGTCTGGCTTAAGTTTTTTTCATGGGATGAAGTCTGGAAATGCCTGATACTGTTTAAGGGTAGTGTTATACGACACATGTGTAAATTCATAATTCATTCAACGTAGTCAAAGTTGGAGAAACCTGCTGAAACAAGTGAAATCTCTGTAAAAATTAGTGAAAATCCCGAGCTTTGGGGTATCTGGCTGAAGTTTTTGCCACGGGACGAAGTCTAGAAATTATTGAAATTACTTGTGAAAATATCCGTCATTTAAAAGTAGTAAAAGTGAGACAAACAAGAGAAAGCAAATTAATAGGAAAATAAAAGTTCCCGAACTTTGAGGTGTCTGGCTGAAGTTTTTACCATGGGATGATGTCTGGAAATTTTTGATTCTACTTAAGAATAGCATTTTACGACACATGTGTGAAGATCTGCTATTTAAAAGTAGCCAAAGTTTGTTAAACCCGCTTAAACATGTGAAAGCGCAGTAAAAATGAGTGAAATTTCCCGAGTTTTGAGGTGTCTGGCTGAAGTTTTTGCCATGGGAAGAAGCCTAAAAATTACTGAAACTACTTAAGGGTAGTGTCCTACGACACATGTGAAAAGATCCGTCATTTAAAAGCAGTAAAAGTGGGACAAACAAGAGAAAGCAAATTAATAGGAAAATAAAAGTTCCCGAACTTTGAGGTGTCTAGCTGAAGTTTCTTCAATGGGATGATGTCTGGAAATGCTTGATTCTACTTAAGGATAGCATTTTGCGACACATGTGTGAAGATCTGCTATTTAAAAGTAGCCAAAGTTTGTCAAACCCGCTTAAACATGTGAAAGCGCAGTAAAAATGAGTGAAATTTCCCGAGTTTTGAGGTGTCTGGCTGAAGTTTTTGCCATGGGAAGAAGCCTAAAAATTACTGAAACTACTTAAGGGTAGTGTCCTACGACACATGTGAAAAGATCCGTCATTTAAAAGCAGTAAAAGTGGGACAAACAAGAGAAAGCAAATTAATAGGAAAATAAAAGTTCCCGAACTTTGAGGTGTCTAGCTGAAGTTTCTTCAATGGGATGATGTCTGGAAATGCTTGATTCTACTTAAGGATAGCATTTTGCGACACATGTGTGAAGATCTGCTATTTAAAAGTAGCCAAAGTTTGTCAAACCCGCTTAAACATGTGAAAGCGCAGTAAAAATGAGTGAAATTTCCCGAGTTTTGAGGTGTCTGGCTGAAGTTTTTGCCATGGGAAGAAGCCTAAAAATTACTGAAACTACTTAAGGGTAGTGTCCTACGACACATGTGAAAAGATCCGTCATTTAAAAGCAGTAAAAGTGGGACAAACAAGAGAAAGCAAATTAATAGGAAAATAAAAGTTCCCGAACTTTGCGGTGTCTAGCTGAAGTTTCTTCAATGGGATGATGTCTGGAAATGCTTGATTCTACTTAAGGATAGCATTTTGCGACACATGTGTGAAGATCTGCTCTTTAAAAGTAGCCAAAGTTTGTCAAACCCGCTTAAACATGTCAAAGCGCAGTAAAAATGAGTGAAATTTCCCGAGTTTTGAGGTGTCTGGCTGAAGTTTTTGCCAAGGGACGAAGTCTAAAAATGCCTGATACTACTTTAGGGTAGTATTCTACAAAAAATGGGAAAATATTGGGTAGTTAAAGGTAGCCAAAGTGGCCCAAATGCGTGAAATTGGTAAAACAGAATAAATTTCCATAGGAAAATCTGCGAACAGTGGGTGTCTGGCTGGAGCCTTGTCACTGGTGCGTGTCTAACAACATTTGATACTGACGCGGGGTGATAATCTACATCAAATATGTGAAAATCATCCTTTATAAAATAAGTAATGTTAGGGTCAGGGCCGATTCCTAGGCCCTTGTCATAGGTACAGCTTTGAAATTTTCACATTCTTTCTAGTTTCGATGAGGACTATCGATCGGTATTGGCTCTGGGATCTTGGTCTATACTTATTGCCATTATTTTATACAATACATTCCAAGAAACGTTATGCTAACGTCCATGCAGCTTCAAAAGTGAATAATTCTAAGCAAATCGAGTCGGAATTTTTGTGAATAATGAGTGAAAATAAAATAACAAAATTTTTCTCAAGAAATCTTTTAAGGCGAGCATACGATTCTTCTGAAGATTAAATAAACATTAAATTATCCATACATATATTCAGTTTTTAAAAAAAGGAAATATGCAGGTGCAGGTACATATGTATGTATACAAAAATGGTTTTCTCCAGTTTTCTTGTTTCGAGATATTAAAAGTTTTCTGTTGTCACTAGTATGTTTATATGGGAATTAGGAGCTTCACCGTTAGCGTTTTAAGCAGAACACGTATTTCCCCACACATTTTCATGCCTAACATAAAAAAACAAAATTGGAGTAACACAACTTGTGCTTCAAAGAACTCATATAATAATACAACTTACAAGTCTAAATTAAAGAAACCTGGCTTGACAAGTAACCTTAACCACAATTTGTAATTAAAGTAACCAGTAAATAATGGATCAACTAAATTTAAGATAGAAAAGGATCAAATTCAACCAGATATAGGTGTTTTTTTAACTAAAATTAGAAAGCAATTTTTAAACTAATTTTTTTTTTTAAATGCGCACTTTGCTTTTGGTTCTAAACTCGGATTCTTTGCCACAAAGGAACATATTTTACTGCTGTATTTTTACATTTGCTACACTTTTGCGCAAATTAAAAAAATCCATTTTGAAAAAAATATTTAAAAAAGGGACGTTTAGTTTTATACCAAAAATTAATTTTTTAAAACATCTAGTTCCAAAAAAACTAATCTATTATATAAGCTCTTCACTTAATGTTATAGGTATCTAAGCTGGAGTTAAATGGTGGGCGGCGAGCAGTTTTATTATTATTGTTGTTGTAATATTATATGGTTGAGGGAGTTGGCCGGGGTTGCCGGTTCGAATCCCACCTCAACCAAAGTCTTTTTAATTTTATTTAATTTATTATTTTTATATTCCATCAAGCCTCATGGACTGTGTTTGGTTCTTTTTAATTATTGGTATGTACTATCAAGTCTAGTTACTCTGTATGTATTAATTGGGGCGAGCACTTTGGCTCTGAGAATGCATCGTTGGCTATTCTCACTTCCTTAGAAAGCCCCTCAAAATTGTTGGTGATGAGCACTTGGGCTCTGAGGCATTGGCGGCTATTGGCTTACCCCATTTTGCTTGTGAAAAACCACGTTTTGTGACTGCGACTATAAGCTATGTATTCCGAATAATCCATAAATTAACTGCGAATTACAATAATATGTATGCAGATGAAATAAACGAAACCATATTATGTCGCTTAAACAATGGGAAAACGGAATAATAAAACTGTATATCTTCTCTTACACCAACTTTTTCAAATTAACATTAAAATTTCTCACTTAGAAAAAAATTATTTTTTGGAAAATTTGCCATGTTTGTGTATGAATAAATCCCAACTGAAAAACGATAGCAAGCTGAAAATTGGGGCAGAAGTGTAGAATTTTATAGGGAACAATGCTGCATTTTTGAACTGAAACTGAATTTTGAGCACGCTCGGCCCCAGTGTGTGGCGGTATAAAATAATTTTGTAAATAGTTGTGCTAGGAAAAGTTTTGTTGTTGCTGCATTTGATTTGCGGGTGTCAAAGCATCTCAGTGCAATGAACTTCGGCAGCACTTATTGCAACGATATTTCTCATTTTGAGACTTCATGTATGCTATGTCCTCGGTGGTCATTTTGACACACAAGCCGCGAAAAAAACAATTGCATACAATGCATTCAACCTTTGTTGGATCAAAGCGATCAATATTATCTTTGCACACCACACAGTTCATTTTGGATAATAATGTTAAATGTGGTGAATATGTATGAAAACACTAAAATATTTATACTGTTCTACTTTAACGATATTTTATTATTTAATATATTTTATTTTTTGTCCTTAAACCGATTCTTGGTTGTGTAAACTAAGCGTGCACCCCACAGCGCAAAGAAAACACGCCCGTTCACGTCAACGTTCGGGCGGTTTAGCTCTGCTGCTCGAATTATTTTCTCCAGGATCAGGTTGAAGAAATCGCACGAAAGGGAGTCGACCTGTCTGAAGCCTCGTTTGGTTTCAAATGGCTCATAGAGGTCCTTCCCGATTCTGACGGAGCTGTTGGTATTGCTCAACGTCATTTGACAAAATCGTATAGGCTTTGCAGGGAAGGCAACTGCTTTTTGTGCTGTCAAAAGCGACTTTAAAATCGACAAAGAAGTGGTGTGTGTCGATTCTTTTATCATGGGTCTTCTCCAGGATTTGGCGTACCGTGAAAATCTGGTCGATGGTAGACTTACCACGTCTAAAGCCACACTGATAAGGTCCAATCAGTTTGTCTACGATGGGCTTCCGTCTTTCACACAATCCGCTAGAAAGAACCTTTTATGCGATATTAAGAAAACTGATTCCACGGTAGTTGGTGTGGATTGCGGGATCGCGTTTCTTGTGGATCGGACAGAGCACACTTAAATTCCATGCACTCGTCTGACCATATTCCAAATAAGAGCTGATGCATGCTTTCTACCAGCTCTTAGCCTCCGTGTTTGAACAGCTCGGCGGGTAGTCCGTATTTTCCAGGCGCTTTGTTGTTTTTGAGCCGTGATCTAGCTATCCTCACTTCATCATATTCAGGTGGTGGGACGACTTTTCCATCGTCAGGGTTTGGGGTATCGGGTTCGACGTCTCCCTCGTAATTTAACAGTGACGAGAAGTTGTCCCTCCATAATTTAAATACACTCTGTACGTCGGTTACCAGGTCGCCATTATTGTCCTTACAGGAACTTGCCCCGGTCTTAAAACCTTCCGTCATTCGCCGGATCTTTTCATAAAATTTTCGGGCATCATTCCTGTCAACCAGCATCTCAAACTCCTCACACTCAGGCCTTTCGGCCTCACGTTTCTTTTTTCTGAAAAGACGTCTCTCTTCTTTCTTTGCCTCACGATAGCGTTACACTGATGGGTTGCGCCCGTTCGCAAAGTCTCCCTGTATGCAGCGTCCTTTTTGTCCGAGGCAGTGCTGCATTCCTCATTGTACCAGTTGTTCTTGCGGGCTCGCTGAAACCCTATATTGGCCTCAGCGGCGGTACGTAATGAGTGAGAGATATGCTTCCATTGCTCGGTTACATCGTTAGCTCGAGAATTGCTCTCCGATAGCAGGTGTGAGAGTCGAGTGGAGAAATTATCAGCTGTCTGTGTCATGCGCAGCTTCTCGACGTCAAACTTTCCTTCCGTTACAGAGGCGTGTGCGAATCTTGGCTGCAACAAGATAATCGCATAATGTAAAAAAATTTAAACTTAAAAACCCCCACTTAAAGTATGTATAGTATTTTTGGAAAAGGTTTTGAAAATGATAAGAAAATTCGGTATTTGTTTCCTTTAGGCCCGGTTTTTCAGTGCTAGTTTAAACTTCCGTGCGAGATTAAACTTAGTTTAAGCGGCCAATTTGTATGGGATAAACTCTAGTCAACTTTTTCTGTGGTTAAACCCTGGTACATTCATGATAAGTACTTGCATCCAGGAGTCGACGCTACCTTCGCGCTGGTGAGACAAAACTACTGGATTCTTGGATGTCGGAATATTGTTCGAAAGATCGTGTTTTCGTGTAAAACCTGCTTTCTGCAACGTCGAAATACAAGCGAACAGCTAATCGCCGATCTTCCTAGTGTACGATTGCAGCCTGTTCGCTGTTTTCAACATTTTGGTCTAGATTACACTGGACCTGTCCAAATCAAACTTTCTAGAACGCGCAACGCAAAAACTGGAAAGGCATGGTTCGTGCTTTGCATTTGCAGGTCTACAAAGACAATAATACAACATTTCATGGAGCTCACCGAGTATTGAGCTAACTTAAAAAATTCGCTGCTTCAGAAGCGCATATTCATAAAGTGTCATAAGCATTGGCGGCGAATGAGTTCAGTGGCATTTCATTCCACCATCTGCAACGCACTTTTGTGGATTGTGGGAGTCTGGTATACGATCAATTAAATTGCATCTTCGTCGAGTTATAGGGAGCAGCGTATTAACCTTCGAAGAATATGGTACCATTCTCGCACAAATTGAGGCAATCATAAATTCTCGCCCATTTTGCGCATCTTCAGACAGCGAGCCAGATGCCCTCACACCAGCACACTTCTCACCATATACATACATCGGTTTCAGAACCTTCCCTCTTGGATGTAAACCCAAATCGCCTTCAACCTTGGCAACACCTACACGCCATGGTTCAAGGGCTTTGGAAACGATGGCACATGTAGTACCTGACGCCGTTCAACAACGCCATAAGTGGCAAAGGCAACAATCCAACATCGAACCAGACGATGTGGTTCTGCTTAAAGAGCCAAACCTACCACCATCGAAAAGGATTATGGACCGGGTAGTGGCAGTAACTCACGGGGCCGACGCACAGTGGTCCAAAAGGCCCTTTTTGGTTCAAAATCACCTAGAGGTCACAAACTCAACCGATTTGAAAAATTTAAACGGGGTTTTGTTAACACAATGAAATGCAAGGATTTGTCGAAGCGTTTTTTTTAATTTTTGTTTTACACAAATTACAACGAATTTTCAATATTTGAAATTTTTTTTCGTGGCTTCCATGAGTTGCATGTCGAAATTTTGTATACCCCACATAATTTTGAGTTAGAGGCGAAAACCCCCTTTTTCGTTAAAATGACCTAGAGGGCACAAAACTAAACCGATTTAAAAAATTTAAGCGGTTTTCTGTTAACAAAATGAAATGAGTACGCTATGCTGATTGGATTATAATTTTCGCCACTATGGAATAGAGAACGCTGCAGCTGCTCATTCAGGTGGAAGGTCGGAACTGTTACGCCTAGGCCCATGATGAGACGATGATGAGACCTGTGGAAACCATTTGGGCTACAATAAAAACGTACGTGAAGCGTCACATGAACATGCCCAATGTTGAAGGCCAAAAGTGGACGAGGCTAAACGGCCAATAACTATGTAGAGTTGTTTGTGTGCGAGCTTTCCACACTCTTCATCTTTTCATGCAAGTGCTGTAGCTTGAAAAATTTCCCCTAAGCAATTAAACTGTGGCGATAAACTTTATACAAAAAATATGTCTCATTTTCAATTGAAAATTTCTTATTTTCAAATGAAACTTTCTAATTTTGAATTGATAATTTCTCAATTTTAAATGATATATTCTTATTTTAAAGTGACTATTCTGATTTTCAAATGATGTTTTCCTAATTTGAATCGAAAGAATCCTATTTTAAAGTGATTATTCTAGTTTTAAAATGAAGGTTTCTTATTTTAAACTGAAGCTTTCCTATTTTGAATTGACTAATCTGATTTTGAAATGAAGTTTTCTTACTTTAAACTGAAAATATCTCATTTTAAATTGACTATTCTGATTTTGAAGTGCAATTTTCTAATTACAGTTGAAGGTTTCTCATTATAATGTGAGGTTCGGTTAGGTTCAAGTGGCTGCCGCAGAGTCACACTTAGGCCAGTTTTGAAAGACCCGTTGTGATACCAAAAGCACAAGGAAAGTCAGTCCCGGGACCCAGCCATATGAAAAATCTCTGAGTTGTTGGGATTTTCCACATAGCAGAATCCCGGGACTGACACTCCTAAACCGACACCGTTACTCCTCCTCGAACCACTTAGATGACTTTATGAAGGCCATCAAGTCCTTTATGTCCAGTTCCGCGATCTGGCTTAGGCTTTCCAGGAAGGGATCTCCCAAAAAGCGCGTTCTCGCGCGGCTTAAAGCCGGACAGTTGCAGATGAGGTGCTCCACTGTTTCCTCCTCCTCATCATCTTTGCAACTCCTGCAGCATCGTCGGTAGGGCACACCTAGCCTTTCTGCATGCCTACCAATGAGGCAATGACCGGTTAATAAAAAAAAAAAAAAAAAAAATAAAAATTATGGCGGCGATATACCAACAGGTTATCATAACCTCTAACCAGATTTTTAGCTGAGCTTCTCTTTCCAACTTGTGGTGTGTTGCTTTTGAGTTTTTTCCTACAAGTTGGCGGGACCTACAGTTTTTTGCCGACTCCGAACGGCACTTGCAAAGCAAATGATTTTTTTGCTGAGAAGCTTCTCTTGGCAGAAATACACCCGGAGAGTTTGCCAAACTACTGCCGAGGGGCGACCCCGTTTAGAAAATTTTTTTTTCTAAATAATTTTTGATGTTACTTTTGCCGGGCATCGAACCGCCACGACTTGGTGTAGAAGGCCGAACACTTAACCGCTACACCCCGGCGGCCGCCCGATTAATACCCCTATCAATATGGCGATTTCCCTCCTAGTTAGGGCATAAATGCGTCTAGACCTTTTAAGATCCCATTTTGGCCAGGTTTTCTTCGATATCCGACACCCTGGGGATTGCAGCCATCTTTCGTTGGCTTGACGGAGTGTGTGCTCCTTCAACATTAGTTTGCATGTGGCAAACGGCATACCTAAGTGCTCTTTATCCTGAAGAATCTGCTTGGTCGTGCCCTGCCTGGCAAGCTCGTCTGCCTTACAGTTTCCCTCAATGTCCCTATGTCCCGGGACCCATATGAGGTTTACGCGGTTCAGTTGGGCCATCTCCTGAAGAGATTGACGACAGCTGAGCGTCAGTTCAGAGTTGAACGTGTATGAGCCAAGGGATTTGATGGCCGCTTGGCTATCGCTGAAAATAGCGATATCTTCTCCGATAACACGTTTGGTTAACCAGGCCGCGGTGTCCAGGATTGCCGAGACTTCCACCTGGAAGACGCTACAATGATCAGGTAGTCTGAAGGAGAGCTCACGGTCCAAATCCCTTGAAAAAAACCCTCCTCCAACTCTGCCGTCCAACTTCGAGCCGTCGGTGTATATGGAAGTGCCACCATTTGTTTCGGGACACCAATCCGTCCTCTCCCAGTCTTCTCTGCTGGGAATGTTTATTTTGAAACAGCTATCCCCGACTGTAGTGGTCGCACAACGATGTGTGCTTACAGGGAGAAAGCTGTAAGATTCCAGAATACTGGAGTGTCCAATAGTACTCGCACCCCAACTGGAGGTTTCCCTTAGGCGCAGAGCTGATGCCGCCGCTGACCGGAACCCTTCCAGATCAAGTGGCAAAATGCCCAGAATGACCTGGAGGGCTTCGTCGGGCGTTGTCCTTAGCGCACCGCTTATACAGATCATATTAGATCTATGGACTTTCCGCAACAGATTCAGGTATGTTGCCTTGCTCAGCGCAGGCAACCATACGACGACTCCATACAGCATGATTGGGGAATGATGGCCGTGTAGATCCAACTGCATACTCTAGGGCTGAGCCCCCATTTTTTGCCAATGGCTCTTTTGCATATGTAAAGAGCGATGCAAGCTTTCTTCTGGCGCTGAAGAACATTCTCCTTCCAATTCAATTTCCTGTCCAGAACTATGCCTAGAAACTTGGCCTTATCCGACAAGCCCAGGCGCGTGCCATCTAGTTCTGGTAGGCTTAGTGGCGGTATTTTGTACCGGTTGGTGAAGAGGACAAGTTCCACTTTCCCCGGGTTGATACTAAGTCCACCACGTCGAAACTTCTCGCAGTGCTACTTGCATCAGGTCACACAGAGTTTGTGGGAACTTGCCTCTGAATGCAATAGCTAAATCATCTGCGTATGCCACTATCTTCCCGCCCCCCAGCTGGTGTCACGTTTCAACGAGTTGTCTGTGAGGTTCCATAAAAGCGGGGAAAGAACACCACCCTGGGGCGTTCCCCTTGTGACATAGCGCGATAACTCAACCGTACCAAGTGAAGAAGCTATTTTCCTTCCCCTTAGAAGTTGGTTAATTAAACCAGTGAGAGGTTTATCTACGCCCAAATTAGTTAGAGCGGAGTTGGTCGCCTCCGGGCCTATATTGTTGAAAGCCCCCTCAATGTCTAGGAAGGCCACGAGACAGTAGTCCTTTTCACACAGCGATTTCTCAATGAGAGATACTAGGCTGTGCAGAGCAGTTTCTGTTGATTTACCCTTGGTGTATGCATGCTCATAGCTAGAGATAAGGTTGCTATCAATAGTTGTTGAGAGGTAGTCGGTTAGTATCCTCTCAAAGGTTTTGAGTACAAAGGACGAGAGACTGATCGGTCTGTAGTATTTTGGCTCGTAGTGGGATGCCTTCCCAGCCTTAGGGATAAACACTACCGTGGCTCTCCTCCAGGAGCCCGGAATGTGGGTGAGAGCCAGGCAGACTGTGAAGAGAAATACCAGCCATTTAGCTGGTGTCTCCAACGTGTTTATAAGTTGCGCAGGGCCGGCAGCCTTATACGGTTCAAAGCTCTTAACTGCCCACCTTACCCTTTCCTTTTAGTTTAGCTTTATATTCGTCCCAATGAGGCTCAGAGCCGAGGCTCTTGGCCTTGTTAAATTGTTTCCGGCATGATTGCGGACCACCAATATGGGCTGTGTTTACCGCGTGGTCCAAAAGGCCCTTTTTGGTTCAAAATCACCTAGAGGTCACAAACTCAACCGATTTGAAAAATTTAAACGGGGGTTTGTTAACACAATGAAATGCAAGGATTTGTCGAAGCGTTTTTTTTAATTTTTGTTTTACACAAATTACAACGAATTTTCAATATTTGAAATTTTATTTCGTGGCTTCCATGAGTTGCATGTCCTTTCAAATATAAAAACGACATACTCGAAATTTTGTATACCCCACATAATTTTGAGTTAGAGGCGAAAACCCCCTTTTTTCGTTAAAATGACCTAGAGGGCACAAAACTAAACCGATTTAAAAAATTTAAACGGTTTTCTGTTAACAAAATGAAATGAGTACGTATTATAGTACGCTATGCTGATTGGATTATAATTTTCGCCACTATGGAATAGAGAACGCTGCAGCTGCTCATTCAGGTGGAAGGTCGGAACTGTTACGCCTAGGCCCATGATGAGACGATGATGAGACCTGTGGAAACCATTTGGGCTACAATAAAAACGTACGTGAAGCGTCACATGAACATGCCCAATGTTGAAGGCCAAAAGTGGACAAGGCTAAACGGCCAATAACTATGTAGAGTTGTTTGTGTGCGAGCATTTCCACACTCTTCATCTTTTCATGCAAGTGCTGTAGCTTGAAAAATTTCCCCTAAGCAATTAAACTGTGGCGATAAACTTTATACAAAAAATATGTCTCATTTTCAATTGAAAATTTCTTATTTTCAAATGAAACTTTCTAATTTTGAATTGATAATTTCTCAATTTTAAATGATATATTCTTATTTTAATGTGACTATTCTGATTTTCAAATGATGTTTTCCTAATTTGAATCGAAGGAATCCTATTTTAAAGTGATTATTCTAATTTTCAAATGAAGGTTTCTTATTTTAAAATGAAGCTTTCCTATTTTAAATTGACTAATCTGATTTTGAAATGAAGTTTTCTTACTTTAAACTGAAAATATCTCATTTTAAATTGACTATTCTGATTTTGAAGTGCAATTTTCTAATTACAGTTGAAGGTTTCTCATTATAATGTGAGGTTCGGTTAGGTTCAAGTGGCTGCCGTAGAGTCACACTTAAGCCAGTTTTGAAAGACCCGTTGTGATACCAAAAGCACAAGGAAAGTCAGTCCCGGGACCCAGCCATATGAAAAATCTCTGAGTTGTTGGGATTTTCCACATAGCAGAATCCCGTGACTGACACTCCTAAACCGACACCGTTGCTCCTCCTCGAACCACTTAGATGACTTTATGAAGGCCATCAAGTCCTTTATGTCCAGTTCCGCGATCTGGCTTAGGCTTTCCAGGAAGGGAACTCCCAAAAAGCGCGTTCTCGCGCGGCTTAAAGCCGGACAGTTGCAGATGAGGTGCTCCACTGTTTCCTCCTCCTCATCATCTTTGCAAATCCTGCAGCATCGTCGGTAGGGCACACCTAGCCTTTCTGCATGCCTACCAATGAGGCAATGACCGGTTAATAAAAAAAAAAAAAAAAAAAATTATGGCGGCGATATACCAACAGGTTATCATAAACTCTAACCAGATTTTTAGCCGAGCTTCTCTTTCCAACTTGTGGTGTGTTGCTTTTGAGTTTTTTCCTACAAGTTGGCGGGACCTACAGTTTTTTGCCGACTCCGAACGGCACTTGCAAAGCAAATGATTTTTTTGCTGAGAAGCTTCTCATGGCAGAAATACACCCGGAGAGTTTGCCAAACTACTGCCGAGGGGCGACCCCGTTTAGAAAATTTTTTTTTCTAAATAATTTTTGATGTTACTTTTGCCGGGCATCGAACCGCCACGACTTGGTGTAGAAGGCCGAACACTTAACCGCTACACCCCGGCGGCCGCCCGATTAATACCCCTATCAATATGGCGATTTCCCTCCTAGTTAGGGCATAAATGCGTCTAGACCTTTTAAGATCACATTTTGGCCAGGTTTTCTTCGATATCCGACACCCTGGGGATTGCAGCCATCTTTCGTTGGCTTGACGGAGTGTGTGCTCCTTCAACATTAGTTTGCATGTGGCAAACGGCATACCTAAGTGCTCTTTCTCCTGAAGAATCTGCTTGGTCGTGCCCTACCTGGCAAGCTCGTCTGCCTTACAGTTTCCCTCAATGTCCCTATGTCCCGGGACCCATATGAGGTTTACGCGGTTCTGTTGGGCCATCTCCTGAAGAGATTGACGACAGCTGAGCGTCAGTTCAGAGTTGAACGTGTATGAGCCAAGGGATTTGATGGCCGCTTGGCTATCGCTGAAAATAGCGATATCTTCTCCGATAACACGTTTGCTTAACCAGGCCGCGGTGTCCAGGATTGCCGAGACTTCCACCTGGAAGACGCTGCAATGATCAGGTAGTCTGAAGGAGAGCTCAAGGTCCAAATCCCTTGAATAAACCCTCCTCCAACTCTGCCGTCCAATTTCGAGCCGTCGGTGTATATGGAAGTGCCACCATTTGTTTCGGGACACCAATCCGTCCTCTCCCAGTCTTCTCTGCTGGGAATGTTTATTTTGAAACAGCTATCCCCGACTGTAGTGGTCGCACAACGATGTGTGCTTACAGGGAGAAAGCTGTAAGATTCCAGAATACTGGAGTGTCCAATAGTACTCGCACCCCAACTGGAGGTTTCCCTTAGGCGCAGAGCTGATGCCGCCGCTGACCGGAACCCTTCCAGATCAAGTGGCAAAATGCCCAGAATGACCGGAGGGCTTCGTCGGGCGTTGTCCTTAGCGCACCGCTTATACAGATCATATTAGATCTATGGACTTTCCGCAACAGATTCAGGTATGTTGCCTTGCTCAGCGCAGGCAACCATACGACGACTCCATACAGCATGATTGGGCGAATGATGGCCGTGTAGATCCAACTGCATACTCTAGGGCTGAGCCCCCATTTTTTGCCAATGGCTCTTTTGCATGTGTAAAGAGCGATGCAAGCTTTCTTCTGGCGCTGAAGAACATTCTCCTTCCAATTCAATTTCCTGTCCAGAACTATGCCTAGAAACTTGGCCTTATCCGACAAGCCCAGGCGCGTGCCATCTAGTTCTGGTAGGCTTAGTGGCGGTATTTTGTACCGGTTGGTGAAGAGGACAAGTTCCACTTTCCCCGGGTTGATACTAAGTCCACCACGTCGAAACTTCTCGCAGTGCTACTTGCATCAGGTCACACAGAGTTTGTGGGAACTTGCCTCTGAATGCAATAGCTAAATCATCTGCGTATGCCACTATCTTCCCGCCCCCCAGCTGGTGTCACGTTTCAACGAGTTGTCTGTGAGGTTCCATAAAAGCGGGGAAAGAACACCACCCTGGGGCGTTCCCTTGTGACATAGCGCGATAACTCAACCGTACCAAGTGAGGAAGCTATTTTCCTTTCCCTTAGAAGTTGGTCAATTAAACCAGTTAGAGGTTTATCTACGCCCAAATTAGTTAGAGCGGAGTTGGTCGCCTCCGGGCCTATATTGTTGAAAGCCCCCTCAATGTCTAGGAAGGCCACGAGACAGTAGTCCTTTTCACACAGCGATTTCTCAATGAGAGATACTAGGCTGTGCAGAGCAGTTTCTGTTGATTTACCCTTGGTGTATGCATGCTGATAGCTAGAGATAAGGTTGCTATCAATAGTTGTTGAGAGGTAGTCGGTTAGTATCCTCTCAAAGGTTTTGAGTACAAAGGACGAGAGACTGATCGGTCTGTAGTATTTTGGCTCGTAGTGGGATGCCTTCCCAGCCTTAGGGATAAACACTACCGTGGCTCTCCTCCAGGAGCCCGGAATGTGGGTGAGAGCCAGGCAGACTGTGAAGAGAATACCAGCCATTTAGCTGGTGTCTCCAACGTGTTTATAAGTTGCGCAGGGCCGGCAGCCTTATACGGTTCAAAGCTCTTAACTGCCCACCTTACCCTTTCCTCAGTGATGGGTGAATTTACTGCCAGGTTTGTTGCAGGTTCAAGAGCAGCTCAAGGGTTTCCTCTTCCGTGCTGGGTTTCCTCTTCCGTGCTGTTTGACTTTTCGAGAGGACTCGTCTAAGTCTCGCTGTGTCGTCGACCTTTACGACGCCAGTGCAGAAATTTCTCCACGAGGTTCTCTTCTCCTGTCTCAGAGCTTTTTTGTAGAACCTTAGTTTAGCTTTATATTCGTCCCAATGAGGCTCAGAGCCGAGGCTCTTGGCCTTGTTAAATTGTTTCCGGCATGATTGCGGACCACCAATATGGCCTGTGTTTACCGCGTGGTTTTGGCACTGGACAAGCCTGTCTAAGAGCATTTGAGAGCGCGTGGATTGCGCTTCATGATTGGTTGTTCTACAATAAAGTCTAAAACCATTTCTATGTAACGGTGGTCGGAGAATGAATGTTCTTCAAGAACCCGCCATTTTCTGACCCACTCATAAGCGCCTTCACTACAGATAGTGAGTTCTATGACCTCCCTGCGGGTCTTAGTATTAAAAGTAGGCTCATTACCCACGTTGCAAATTACCAGGTTGGTTGTTAAGAGGTAATCAAACAGAGACTCGCCCCTGGCATTGATATCGGAGCTCCCCCATTGGACATGGTGAGCATTAGCGTCCCCTCCAATAATAAGATTACCCGTGCAGAAATTTGACACCAGGTCTTTCACCTCCGTTTGTGGTGGAGGTTCTTTGGCGTCGTAGGGCATATAGACCGACGCCACCGTCAGGCGGGTGCTGTCGACCGTTAGACTGATAGCGGTGATATCACCATTGGTGTAGTTATGTAGGAGAAAGGAGTGCAACTCAGACTTGACCAAAATACACGTTCTGACTTTGCTCTCCTCGCTGGGTCGAATGAGCTTGAAGCCCTTAGTCCCCAATCCGCAGATTCTCGAGCTATTGACCCAGGGTTCTTGGATCAGGACCACATCCACGTCGCCTTTAGAAAGACGACTACTTAAAGCAGTCGAGGCCACTTTAGATTTGTGCAGATTAATCTGAAGCACCACCAACATGAGAGCGCACAGACTTCCCTGCCGTCCCCATATCGTCGAGGTTTGCCCCATCCCGGAGGTTGCCTATCAACGACGAGTTGTTCCGATTAACTGCCCGATATGGCGTTGCTGTCTGTAGCGTTAGATGTTAATCGCTCGGCGTTGGCTGCTACCACCGTGACGTCGAGGACTTCCTCGTCCTGTAGGCTGTCCTCCATCTCCGAATTGATCACAGCACTATCGCCAAGGGACGTGGCGGATAACATGCTTTCCGCATCGGAATAATCCGTTTTCTCTTCTGGTATTTCGTCTTCCGGTTCCCCCGGAGCAGCCGAGAAGGCAACGCGCTGAGCATCACCACGATATACGTGGATAACGATCTGGCCTACGCTGTAGTGTACTAGGCCATTGCACCTTTTAAGGGGCTCGATTGACTATTTATTCATGGTGAACACCACCTGTCTGTCGGGCCCTACCGCATTCCCGAGCAGATTGACACTCCAATCATGCGTTGGGAGGGACGGATTCATTAGTCGTAGCATCCCAAGAATTCTCTCGGGTTCGTCAGGGATGGCCGGAATCCATGCCCTTGCCCTTGGACGAGCTGGAATGTCCTTCCAGTCGACGACCTCGATCTTTGCGCCCTTGTAGACTTCACCCAGTTTAGCAGCTGCCTTGTACAGTGCTACAGTTTTTGCATCTTCGCATGCGAGTAATTTAATCTGACCCTGGTGCCAACCCGCATCCGTTACTCGCGCCGAACTACCCGGAAACTCCGGAGCAACGTTGAGAAGAATGTTGCCGAGTTCATTTCGCACGTAACGCCACCGGTCCTTGGGGATGGCCAGACGGTCATTGCCTCGGTCACCTAGATGATTTTAACGAAAAAGGAGTTTTTGCCCCTACCTCAAAATGATGGGGGGTGTAAAAAATTTTATGTAGTTTTTATACATTTGAAAGGACATGCCACTCACGGAGAGAATTTTTTACTAGAAACAAGGCACAAACAAGAAAATCGAGGAATAACTTTGAACTTGGAAAATGTTTTCTTAATTATGTCCATTGTTTATCAGTACAAGTGTAAACTCTTCTGCATAGACGTCAGAATTCCAAAACGAGTTTAACACCTGATTGACAATGTGGTTAATAACATGTGATAATTTTAAAGTGAGTTGGTCACCTGTTTTTAATTTCCTTTTTTGTCTCACCTCTTTCCATCTTCCCATCTCTTTCTACCATTCGGTAAAAGATAGAAGACCGCCATGTTGTTGTGTGCAGGATGTTAAACAACGCCTTTGTTTTTCTGTGCTGGCGACATTTTAATATGTGCAGGATGTAAACCAACCGAAATTTTAATGTGTGTTGTCAAGAGAAGAGTTCACACTTGTACTGATACACAATGATTATGTCTTGATAAACACTAAAATGAATAAGAAATGTTAACTTGAAATAAACAAATTTTTTCTTGCAGCTTCATGGACGCAAAATTATTATGGTTGAGGAATGGCCTGGGAGTCCTGGCCCGAATTCTACCTCAACCAAAGATTTTTATTTAAACTCTTATTTTTATATTTATGAAATCTAATGGACCTTACATTTACCTTCTTATGTGTTCAATTGGGGCGAGCACTTGGGTTCTGAGGATTTAGAGCGTCATTCTGCTTGTGTTAAGTTTGCTTGGAAAAAAACCACATTTTGTGATTGCAAGCATAAATTATGTATTTCCATAAACTTTTAACGAAAAAGCATCTTCAAATTACAGGAGTTTGTATTGCAAATAAAATAAACGAAATTACCATAGCAAGGGTTGCTCAAACAATATGGGCTGAAATAAAAAAAATTTAAATAAATAAGAAAATATTTGAGGAGCTTCAAACCAAAACGCAATAAGTTACTCATAAAAAGTTCGTAGATAAATGAGAAAATATGATTACCGGGAAAATATTAATAATATTAAATATTATACCATGTACATATATAATAACAAACATATGCCCAAAGAATTACATTTTTTCGAATAACTACATAGATTTAGTTAAAGTTAAAGCAGAAAGTTGTTTTGATTTATTTCGTTTTGGTGTGAAAATTTATATTTATTGCGTTTTGGTTTGAATGCTACTGAAGTTATTGCGTTTTGGTTTGAAAGTTGCTGGATTCTCAGAGAATGGGGTTTTTGGAGCCATTTTTGATAACTATATATCAATTTCTGATCAGTCCCAGAGCAAAATACCAGTTTTAAAGCAATTTATCATACTTCTTATCAATAGCCATTGGATAGGAAAATACCACAAAATAATGATATTGTAAATAATTTATTCGACTAACAAGATGCTCCTATTGTCTAATTCAGTTTACCAAAAATGCTTTCATTCGTTAAGAAACTTTACTTCATACTAAGTAATGATAATACAAAAAAATTCGCGATATTTTGCAAAAATTACCTAATATAGAAAAAATGAGGACACCCTCATAATCTTCGGACAAAAATAGAGTTTTCGTGTTTTAGCGTTTTTACATGTCATTTCAAAATAAAAAATTCTATATATAGTTTAGTTTTCACTTTAGTAAATATAAAAATCGTATGGAGTTATTGCGTTTTGTTGTGAATCGTATTTTTAAGGGCGATACAGAATGGCTAAATTGCCAGTTTTTATAGCTAAAATATGATGCTACATAAATTTCAGAAGAGGAAATCGAGTCCCATCAATATCTAAAAAAAACCGCGTGTAGCCAATACACGTGAAAGAAGTTAACTTCTAAGTTCAGAAATAGCGAAATATGAATAAGATGTATTCGAGAATGGTTTAGATTCACAATATCTTACTTCCGGGAAGTGGGCCAGGGAAACGATTCATTCGAAAATATCTTATATATGGTGCGTTTTCCTTAAAATTTGGTACATGGGTAGAATTAGGCCTAAATTAACAGGGGCCAATACACTGAACCAAAAACGTACATGTTTTTTACGAAAAAAGTTTCATAGAAGTTCACGCTGGTTTTTCTTAAAATATAAGAAAAAATTCATAGAATCTAAGAAAATTTTCTTACAATTTATGAATGAATTCATGCTTTCTGTGGATTTGTTTACATATTTTACGAAAAAGTACGTATATTCTAGGAAATGTTCTTAAATTTCTACGAAAAAGTTCTTTGGAGAGGTTTTAACGAACAATTCTTAAAATCTATGTACTTTTTCATTGGATACATGAACTTTTTTGGTTCAGTGTACGAATGGGATATAAAGGAAGAGGGGCGTGGTAGAAGGAAAGAGGGCAATGAAGAGCTAAAGGCAGGCAGAAAGGAAAGAGAGTTGTACGAAGAAAGATAGGAAGACTAGGTGGCAAGCCTGCTTGAAATTTAAATATTTGGAACACGCTCGCAAATACCTTTCACTTGATACCCATATATGTAGGTACATATATCTTGCTCAATATTAAAAAAAAATAGATAGGTGGCAACCCTTTGAACCGCCCCAAGTGGTAACCGCCATGTATATAGTCTTAGAATGAATCATACTACTAATAATGCCAAATTTAATACAAAACGTCAAAGCGGTTCCCGAGATATAAGGAAAAATAAATAAAATACGGTTTGGGGACAACCCTAGCTGGCAACCCTGCTAGAAATTGTCATATTTGAAATGCGACTGAAAATACCTTTCATTTGATACCCATACTGGCATATATTACTCAATATTTAAAAAAAATTTAGATAGGTGGCAACCCTGTGAACAGCCTCAAATGGAAACACCCACGCATATAATCTTAGAATGAATTATACTATCTATAATGCGAAACTTTATCCAAATCGGTCGAGCGGTTCCCGAGATATAGAGAAAAATAAATAAAATGCGGTTAGGTGGCAACCCTGCTTGAGATTTATATATTTGGAATACGGTCGAAAATACCTTTTATTTGATACCCATATTGACATATTCTGCTCAATATTTAAAAAATTGAGATAGGTGGCAACCCTGTGAACAGCCTCAAATGGAAACACCCACGCATATAATCTTAGAATGAATCATACTATCTATAATGCCAAATTTTATCCAAATCGGTTGAGCGGTTCCCAAGATATAAGAAAAACGCCTACGCCTGAAAGTCTGCAACATACGCCTGAAAGTCGGCTACAATTTTTACCACACTTTTATTAGGTTCACTTGTATGTTTGCTTGTTTGTTTGTTTGCTTGTTTGTTTGTTTGCTTGATTGTATGTATGTGACTCTCGTTCGGTCTAAGCCCCAGTGGCCCAAAAACCGTAAGATGTCCCTACAATATAGGTATCAAACGAAAGGGGAAGGCCCCAGATTTCATTTGGACTTCGACATATTTCGATAAATTTATCGATAACTGAGTTATCGGTCAAAATGTGGTTGCCCGAAAACCTAAAAAATTCCCTAAAATATGGGTATCAAACGAAAGGTGAAGGCCCCAGTTTTCACTTGGACATCGACATGTTTCGATAAATTTATCGATAACTGAGTTATCGGTCAAAATATGATTGCCCAAAAACCTAAAAAATTCCCTACAATATGGGTATCAAACGAAAGGTGAAGGGCCCAGGTCTCATTTGGACTTCGATATATTTCGATAAATTGATCGATAACTGAGTTATCGGTCAAAATGTGGTTGCCCGAAAACCTTAAAATTTCCCTACAATATGGGTATCAAACGAAAGGTGAAGGCCCCAGGTCTCATTTGGACATCGACATATTTCGATCAATTTATCGATAACGGAGTTATCGGTCAAAATGTGGTTGCCCGAAAACCTTAAAATTTCCCTGGCCCCAGGTTTCACTTGGACATCGATATATTTCGATTAATTTATCGATAACTGAGTTATCGGTCAAAATATGATTGCCCAAAAACCTAAAAAATTCCCTACAATATTGGTATCAAAGGAAAGGTGAAGGCCCCAGGTCTCATTTGGACATCGACATATTTCGATAAATTTATCGATAACTGAGTTATCGGTCAAAATGTGGTTGCCCGAAAACCTTAAAATGTCCCTACAATGTGGGTATCAAACGAAAGGTGAAGGCCCCAGGTTTCATTTGGACATCGACATATTTCGATTAATTTATCGATAACTGAGTTATCGGTCACAATATGATTGCCCAAAAACCTTAAAATTTCCCTAAAATATGGGTATCAAACGAAAGGTGAAGGCCCCAGGTTTCACTTGGACATCGATATATTTCGATAAATTTATCGATAACTGAGTTATCGGTCAAAATGTGGTTGCCCGAAAACCTTAAAATTTCCCTACAATGTGGGTATCAAACGAAAGGTGAAGGCCCCAGGTTTCATTTGAACATCGACATATTTCGATAAATTGATCGATAACTGAGTTATCGGTCAAAATATGATTGCCCAAAAACCTTAATATTTCCCTACAATATGGGCATCAAACGAAAGGGGAAGGCCCCAGGTTTTATTTGGACTTCGATATATTTCGATAAATTTATCGATAACTGAGTTATCGGTCAAAATATGATTGCCCAAAAACCTAAAAAATTCCCTACAATATGGGTATCAAACGAAAGGTGAAGGGCCCAGGTCTCATTTGGACTTCGATATATTTCGATAAATTGATCGATAACTGAGTTATCGGTCAAAATGTGGTTGCCCGAAAACCTTAAAATTTCCCTACAATATGGGTATCAAACGAAAGGTGAAGGCCCCAGGTCTCATTTGGACATCGACATATTTCGATCAATTTATCGATAACTGAGTTATCGGTCAAAATGTGGTTGCCCGAAAACCTTAAAATTTCCCTACAATGTGGGTATCAAACGAAAGGTGAAGGCCCCAGGTTTCATTTGGACATCGACATATTTCGATTAATTTATCGATAACTGAGTTATCGGTCAAAATATGATTGCCCAAAAACCTTAAAATTTCCCTAAAATATGGGTATCAAACGAAAGGTGAAGGCCCCAGGTTTCACTTGGACATCGATATATTTCGATTAATTTATCGATAACTGAGTTATCGGTCAAAATATGATTGCCCAAAAACCTAAAAAATTCCCACAATATGGGTATCAAAGGAAAGGTGAAGGCCCCAGGTCTCATTTGGACATCGACATATTTCGATAAATTTATCGATAACTGAGTTATCGGTCAAAATGTGGTTGCCGGAAACCTTAAAATTCCCCTACAATATGGGTATCAAACGAAAGGCGAAGGGCCCAGGTTTCATTTGGACTTCGACATATTTCGATTAATTTATCGATAGCTGAGTTATCGGTCAAAATATGATTGCCCAAACACCTTAAAATTTCCCTAAAATATGGGTATCAAACGAAAGGTGAAGGCCCCAGGTTTCACTTGGACATCGATATATTTCGATAAATTTATCGATAACTGAGTTATCGGTCAAAATATGATTGCCCAAAAACCTAAAAAATTCCCTACAATATGGGTATCAAAGGAAAGGTGAAGGCCCCAGGTCTCATTTGGACATCGACATATTTCGATAAATTTATCGATAACTGAGTTATCGGTCAAAATGTGGTTGCCCGAAAACCTTAAAATGTCCCTACAATGTGGGTATCAAACGAAAGGTGAAGGCCCCAGGTTTCATTTGGACATCGACATATTTCGATTAATTTATCGATAACTGAGTTATCGGTCACAATATGATTGCCCAAAAACCTTAAAATTTCCCTAAAATATGGGTATCAAACGAAAGGTGAAGGCCCCAGGTTTCACTTGGACATCGATATATTTCGATAAATTTATCGATAACTGAGTTATCGGTCAAAATGTGGTTGCCCGAAAACCTTAAAATTTCCCTACAATGTGGGCATCAAACGAAAGGTGAAGGCCCCAGGTTTTATTTGGACTTCGATATATTTCGATAAATTTATCGATAACTGAGTTATCGGTCAAAATATGATTGCCCAAAAACCTAAAAAATTCCCTACAATATGGGTATCAAAGGAAAGGTGAAGGCCCCAGGTTTCACTTGGACATCGACATATTTCGATAAATTTATCGATAACTGAGTTATCGGTCAAAATGTGGTTGCCGGAAACCTTAAAATTCCCCTACAATATGGGTATCAAACGAAAGGCGAAGGGCCCAGGTTTCATTTGGACTTCGACATATTTCGATTAATTTATCGATAGCTGAGTTATCGGTCAAAATATGATTGCCCAAACACCTTAAAATTTCCCTAAAATATGGGTATCAAACGAAAGGTGAAGGCCCCAGGTTTCACTTGGACATCGATATATTTCGATTAATTTATCGATAACTGAGTTATCGGTCAAAATATGATTGCCCAAAAACCTAAAAAATTCCCTACAATATGGGTATCAAAGGAAAGGTGAAGGCCCCAGGTCTCATTTGGACATCGACATATTTCGATAAATTTATCGATAACTGAGTTATCGGTCAAAATGTGGTTGCCCGAAAACCTTAAAATGTATCTACAATGTGGGTATCAAACGAAAGGTGAAGGCCCCAGGTTTCATTTGGACATCGACATATTTCGATTAATTTATCGATAACTGAGTTATCGGTCACAATATGATTGCCCAAAAACCTTAAAATTTCCCTAAAATATGGGTATCAAACGAAAGGTGAAGGCCCCAGGTTTCACTTGGACATCGATATATTTCGATAAATTTATCGATAACTGAGTTATCGGTCAAAATGTGGTTGCCCGAAAACCTTAAAATTTCCCTACAATGTGGGCATCAAACGAAAGGTGAAGGCCCCAGGTCTCATTTGGACATCGACATATTTCGATAAATTTATCGATAACTGAGTTATCGGTTAAAATGTGGTTGCCCGAAAACCTTAAAATTTCCCTACAATATGGGTATCAAACGAAAGGTGAAGGCCCCAGGTCTCATTTGGATAGCGACATATTTCGATAAATTTATCGATAACTGAGTTATCGGTCAAAATTTGGTTGCCCGAAAACCTTAATATTGCCCTACAATGTGGGTATCAAACGAAAGGTGAAGGCCCCAGGTTTCATTTGGACATCGACATATTTCGATTAATTTATCGATAACTGAGTTATCGGTCAAAATATGATTGCCCAAAAACCTTAAAATTTCCCTAAAATATGGGTATCAAACGAAAGGTGAAGGCCCCAGGTTTCACTTGGACATCGATATATTTCTATTAATTTATCGTTAACTGAGTTATCGGTCAAAATATGATTGCCCAAAAACCTAAAAAATTCCCTAAAATATGGGTATCAAGCGAGAGGTGAAGGCCCCAGGTTTCACTTGGACATCGACATATTTCGATAAATTTATCGATGACTGAGTTATCGGTCAAAATGTGGTTGCCGGAAACCTCAAAATTTCCCTACAATATGGGTATCAAACGAAAGGTGAAGGGCCCAGGTTTCATTTGGACTTCGATATATTCGATAAATTTATCGATAACTGAGTTATCGGTCAAAATATGATTGCCCAAAAACCTAAAAAATTCTCTGCAATATGGGTATCAAACGAAAGGTGTAGGCCCCAGGTCTCATTTGGACTTCGATATATTTCGATAAATTTATCGATAACTGAGTTATCGGTCAAAATATGATTGCCCAAAAACCTAAAAAATTCCCTACATATGGGTATCAAACGAAAGGTGAAGGCCCCAGGTTTCACTTGGACATCGACATATTTCGATAAATTTATCGATAACTGAGTTATTGTCAAAATGTGAGGCCAAATACCTTAAAATTTCCTAACAATATGGGTATCAAACGAAAGTGGAAGGCCAGAGGTTTCGTTTGGACTGCTGTATTTGTCGATATATCTATCGATAATTTCATAGGACATTTGACTAAAAAGTAAAAAATAAATATAGTTTAAAAAAACTAAAACTCACGCTTTTAGAGAGTATTCAACTAAAAAGTTGAAAGTATTGTGGAAAAAGCGTGGTCCGCTTTGTTCCATAATCTTCGTTTTTTATTTAAATTATTTTTACCTTTTTAGTGCAATATTCTTTAAAAGTGCGTGTTTTCTCATTTTAAACTATATTTATTTTTTACTTTTTAGTTAAAGGTGTTATGAAGTAAGCGATAAATATATCGAAATATACCGCAGTGCAAACGAAACCTCTGGGCATTTACTTTCGTTTGATACCCTTATTGTAGGCAATGTTGAATATTATTGGACAACCTCATTTTGACCGATAACTCAGTATCGATAAATATATCGAAATATTCCAAAGTCCAATAGAAACCTGTAGAACTTCCCTTTTGTTTGATACCCAGATTGTAGGCATTATGACCTATAACTTAGTTATCGATAAATATATCGAAGTCCAAATGCAACCTCCTATCGTTTGACAACACCCATATTGAAGGCATATTTCAAGGTTTTTGTGACAGTCATATGCCACTATCGGGTAGACGGAGGTAGAGTTACATACAAACAAGCAACCATACATATGAATGTATGTACAGTTTAATTTTCTCAAATTATTTACTTTTTAGAGATTGAGAACATATTTTTCTAGATTTTAGAAAAATATTTTTCTCCGTGCGTGGAAATCACGAAGCAAAATTTCAAATATTGGAAAATTTGTTACATAGTGTAATTTGTGTAAAACAAAAATTAAAAATATAGTTTAAAAAAACTAAAACTCACGCTTTTAGAGAGTATTGAACTAAAAAGTTTAAAGTATTGTGGAAAAAGCGTGGTCCGCTTTGTTCCATAATCTTCGTTTTTTATTTAAATTATTTTTACCTTTTTAGTGCAATATTCTTTAAAAGTGCGTGTTTTCGCATTTTAAACTATATCTATTTTTTACTTTTTAGTTAAAGGTGTTATGAAGTAATCGATAAATATAACGAAATATACCGCAGTGCAAACGAAACCTCTGGGCATCCACTTTCGTTTGATACATATGAATGTATGTACAAGTAAAGCTAAGAAACCGTAGTCAAGTAACTAGCATTATGTGGGAAAAGCGTCGAGCGCTCGATATACGAAAATTATGGCACAAAGCGGACCACGCTTTTTCCACAATACTACTGTGTAGGGCTTTTAAAATTATTTTCAACTTTTTAGTTCAATACTCTCTAAAAGCGTGAGTTTTAGTTTTTTTAAACTATATTTATTTTTTACTTTTTAGTCAAATGTCCTATGAAATTATCGATAGATATATCGACAAATACAGCAGTCCAAACGAAACCTCTGGCCTTCCACTTTCGTTTGATACCCATATTGTTAGGAAATTTTAAGGTATTTGGCCTCACATTTTGACAATAACTCAGTTATCGATAAATTTATCGAAATATGTCGATGTCCAAGTGAAACCTGGGGCCTTCACCTTTCGTTTGATACCCATATGTAGGGAATTTTTTAGGTTTTTGGGCTATCATATTTTGACCGATAACTCAGTTATCGATAAATTTATCGAAATATATCGAAGTCCAAATGAGACCTGGGGCCTACACCTTTCGTTTGATACCCATATTGCAGAGAATTTTTTAGGTTTTTGGGCAATCATATTTTGACCGATAACTCAGTTATCGATAAATTTATCGAATATATCGAAGTCCAAATGAAACCTGGGCCCTTCACCTTTCGTTTGATACCCATATTGTAGGGAAATTTTGAGGTTTCCGGCAACCACATTTTGACCGATAACTCAGTCATCGATAAATTTATCGAAATATGTCGATGTCCAAGTGAAACCTGGGGCCTTCACCTTTCGTTTGATACCCACATTGTAGGGTAATTTTAAGGTTTTCGGGCAACCACATTTTGACCGATAACTCACTTATCGATAAATTTATCGAAATATGTCGATGTCCAAATGAGACCTGGGGCCTTCACCTTTCGTTTGATACCCATATTGTAGGGAAATTTTAAGGTTTTCGGGCAACCACATTTTGACCGATAACTCAGTTATCGATAAATTTATCGAAATATGTCGATGTCCAAATGAAACCTGGGGCCTTCACCTTTCGTTTGATACCCATATGGTAGGGAAATTTTAAGGTTTTCGGGCAACCACATTTTGACCGATAACTCAGTTATCGATAAATTTATTGAAATATGTCAATGTCCAAGTGAAACCTGGGGCCTTCACCTTTCGTTTGATACCCATATTGTAGGGAAATTTTAAGGTTTTCGGGCAACCACATTTTGACCGATAGCTCAGTTATCGATAAATTTATCGAAATATGTCGATGTCCAAATGAAACCTGGGGCCTTCACTTTTCGTTTCATACCCATATTGTAGGGAATTTTTTAGGTTTTTGGGCAATCATATTTTGACCGATAACGCAGTTATCGATCAATTTATCGAAATATATCGATGTCCAAATGAAACCTGGGGCCTTCCCCTTTCGTTTGATACCCATATTTTAGGGACATTTTACGGTTTTTGGGCCACTGGGGCTTAGACCGAACGAGAGTCACATACATACAAGCAAGCAAACAAACAAACAAACAAACAAACAAGCAAACATACAAGTGAATCTAATAAAAGCGTAGTAAAAAACGCTTCGATAAATCCTTGTACTTCATTTTGTTAACAAAACTTTCGGTGATCAATACCCTGCAGTAAAAAAATGTCAATTGCAAAAAAACATCTAGGTAATAAATAACTATTTTGTGGCAATTGTAGGAAATAGTGCATTTTAAGCACACTGACGAACAACTAACGTCTAACTACGCCATAAGTCATGCAGAGGTCATGCAGAGGAGTCCGAAAATATGTCTAATTTTTCGTTTGCTTCCGTCTTTTAGCTTGTAATTTCCAGGTGCTTTTTCGGTATTGGGTAAATACAAATAGTAGCTGGTTTTTAAAGAATAAATTTGATACACATAGAGTAAAATGGGGGAATTAAAAAAGGAATGGAAAAGATAAAATAAAATTTAAAGTAAATAAATAAAAATTATAAAAAAAAAAATGAATTTACCTTTTAGCTATTTTTTGGTTGAAAAGTAGTTAGTTAGTAGTTGATTGACATCTCATGCAGATGTAACCATAACTGACCGGATTCCGGCCATTGTCGAACAAAAATAATAAGTCCGAGTATATGAAAATTTACAGTAAATATACAGCACTTGTTGATTGCAACTTAAAGTTACTTTTACGCTAGATACTTTTCCTGCAGGGTATGTTCGGCCAAAAGCAAAAAATGTATTACCACACAACTGAACCAACTATTTAGCGGGGCAGTATGTTTAGAAACGAGACACATTCGCATTTTGAAAAAAAAAAAATTTTGAGGCCAGAAAAAATTGCTTTCTCCGACTTAAAAAAAAAAAAATCTCACAGAGAGCTGTAAATATGACTATTTTAGTTCCGTTTCAAACTTTTTGGGACCGGCATAATTATAAAAGTTGTAGCGAAAAAGGTGCCTCTATGTGCAGTGCTACTTGTTGTAATCGGCCTTAACTTAACTTAATTCTTAGGTGCTTTCCAATAAGCTATACAGAGTAATTTTACTAAAACCAGGTGCAAGTTAGGACAAGCTCACAGATTTTCCTGAATTTCTTAATTTTTTTGTGAAGGGTGTTGAGTAATATGGAGTGAAATTTTTTCTTTTGAAATATCTTTTGGCAGACCTGGTACAAATGTGAAACATGCGAGTAGGCAAATAAAATTTTACAACTCTGTAAAATCAGATTATGTCAGAACACTTAAAACTAAAGAGCCTCATACAGTTCCGTGTGAACGTGAGCGAGAATGAGTGGAGACTTTCTATTGCGTACGCAAAGGAAAAGATTCCAAATTAATTCTTTTGTGCGTTCACGCACATCTGTCAAATGAGTTGAATTCTCCGAAAAATGTAAAAAAAATCAAGGTTTGGCGTGGAAATTTGCCAAATTTCAACACTCACTGCGTTCGCTCACAATTCACTGTGAGATTCACTTAATTTTAAATGCACTAATATCGAAGATATTTTAGTTGTTTATCCACTTACGCATGATTTTTTTGGAAAATTGGAGTACACTCAACATATGTATTACCCAAAATAAAATTGTTCACGCTCACCCGCGTTCACGCTCAAAAAGATGTGTATATAGGGCTTAATAAAGAGATCGGTTCGTCCCACGTATGGTTAGTTCTGGATCGGTGATCAATCTAAGATCATAAAGAGATAGTTTAATGGTGTGAACGAATTAGAAACGAACTAATCCATTCATGGAACTAGAAAACCCAACTCTTGTATTTGCATACATACATATATATTTACCTAGATTTAGAATCAGTTTGCGACGATTTTGTTGTGGACCCATTGTGAGCTTTCGGTGCAACTGATGAGGATGTACTCCGATTTATATTTGAACTGGATTCACTTGACATAGTTTCATTATAATTCAATTTCTGCAATTTAAAGGGAATTATTTTTAAATTTATTGAATTGACCAATTGTTTGGTATTACTTCGTAAAATAAGCCAAAAATATTTGTTCTTACAAAAAATTAGTAGGTATGGTACCTTTAAGCTTTATAAGCCGAGTTATGTATGACCCTCACGGCACGTCTGAAATGATTTTTAATGAAAATTCAGAGTACAATACTTATGGCCAAGAGTGTTCCTAGCTCTTTACAAAATTTCCCAGGGTGGCGTTTTTATATTGGCTAAGTAACTATAAATTTTCTTGGTTTTTTTCGTTCAGTTTTATTCGGTAAGGTTAGGGCAACGGGCCCCCTGACCCCACCTGCGTACGCCTTGGAAACTGAAATTTTTGTAACTCATACGCCCCGTGGTGTTAAAGCCATTTAAAAATAAGAAGAAGCCATTTTTCGAGTATGCAGTTTTATAGAACAGTTAGTTTAAGTCTAACACAGTGCAACTTTAAGTACCCTTTGACTTTTGCCAAATTTTTTTTTAAAGTGACTGGGTTTTTTTTTTCGTAAAAGAAAAGTGATGAAAATGCGGTTTTTGATTCTCCATTTTTTATAGGATTCGATAGTTAATTTTGAGTGTCCTTTTCAGAATTTATGGCTGAAGCAATTAAAGCGTAAGTGACAAATTTCATACATTTCATAGTTTCTTAAATTCTGAAAATCTGTAAAAAATTTCAACAATTTTTTATCAGAAAAGGCCGAAGCCGAATGTTTACGCGGCATAAGCTATGATTATTTCGTTCATTTCATATCTTCTGCATTACATACCAATGTAATTCGCAGATAGTTTATGGAATTTACGGAATACATAGCTTATAGCCGCTTCAACAAATTGTGGTTTTAGCACTGTGCTAGCCTCCTATGCATACTTTTGGAAGGGACCAGTCCCTATATAAATAAAATGTGGGTAAAGTGAGCAGTCATCCAGATGCCTGTCTCAGAGCCTAGTGCTGAGTGTCATTCCGCTTTTGTTGCTATCTGCAAACTCGTTAGTGCTAACGCTCACCCTCATTTAGTAACAACAATAAAATTAAATTTACAGTCCACTTATAATAAAAATAAAATGAAAAAAATAATAATTGAAAAAGTACCGGCGGCGGCGGGATTCGAACCCTGACCGCCGGAGTGTGAGTTGGGTACGTCAACCACTGTGCTACAGCTCATACTCCTTAGCCAATAACTAAATACATATAATAATAAACTACTCTCCGCCCACCATTTAACTTCAGCTTAGACACCAATCTTTCCCAGCACATTTCTTGAGTAAAGAGAACTTATTTGGCACTTGGTTTTTTTTTCAGCCAGCTGAAATGGAAGAGATCTAACATCACGTCTTGAGAGACCCCAGAACCGTGATTCCATTTCTTTAGCATATTTTACAATATCGTTTTCCAGTTCTTTATCTAGTACTGGCTTGCGTCCAATTGGTGTCCCTATCAAACGGGTAGGGGAGGAATCCTTTTTGACCATTCTTTGTAATGTAGAACGCGGAACTTGAAAGGTTTTTGATGCAAATAAGGTGCCCATTTCCTTATTTCTAACAGCCTCAATTGCTTTTTTCATCATATTCGGGTCCCATTTCCTTATTTCTCCCTTTCTAGGCATATTTATTTACATAAATCTAGTTGGGTATTAAAAACAATAAAAGTAAGAACGGTCGTATATGAAATTATAGGTGGGTAATGTGGGCTACCAGCCCAAATTAACCTACCCTAAGTAGCCCGCATTATCCGCTTAATGGGTTCGTAGGAATAATATTTAAAAAATTTATATCTATATTCAAAAAGTGTTTTCTTACCGTTTTATATTATTAAACAATCATATAGGCCACTATCTGAATTTTCGCAGCTGCAAAAAAATAGCTTTTTAAAAAAATATAATTAATATTTTGCACCACCGAAAAAAATGTCGACTGCACTTCACAAGAGATTTTTATCAACTGATCATCAGGAAAGAACACAAACCGAAATGTCAATAGCACTGAGCAGTTATTATACGAATATCGAACCACACACGCAAAGGTACGTGTATATGTGTGTTAATAAGAAAGTTACGGCGCATGCCCACATTACCCGACCAGCCCACAATACCCGACTTTACTCTATGGAAGTTGAGATTTTCTGTCGCTTATAAAAAATCAAAAACTCGTAAAATTCAATAAATTTTTTTTGTTATTAAACATGTATATTATTCGGCCTCGATTATTCGGCCTTTTCAGCCGAAGCGGAAGCCGAATAAAAAATACTAGCCGAATAGGCCGAATATTCGGTCGGACACTAATACATACATATGGCGGAGTTGTAACATAATACAGCGTTGCCAGTAGTAAGACTTCAGTTAGGCAAGACATTTGGAAATCGGCAAGAGTTCCCGATATAAGAGTAAAAAAAAGAAAAAGGAGATTTTTTTTTTGGGTTTTAATAAAAAATAGACAAAAATGCATTTCATTGCATTTTGAAAAGTGAAAAGGGGTCAAAAAGGGTCACGAATTTTAAAAAAGGGTCAAAAATGGTACTTTTTTAAATAGTAGTCTCCGGGGTCCTGGCTCTAAAAAGGGCCAAATTAACCCTTTAGGGTCCCCAACGGCAACACTGCGCACACCCATTACTGCAGCTTGGAGCTCCATTCGTGGAATGTACATGGGCTTAAGCGGTGCGACTTTGCTTTTCGCAGCTACTAATATTACGTCGAACCCATCCTCACTTTGTATTCGGAGATAGGAAGCGGCGGCGAATGTGTAACGACAGCCTTTGAAGATTTCTCTGACTACGCGCAAGCGGGTATATGAACAGATGCATAAGCAACCGCTAACCGAACTCCCTTATTCGTTTTTACGATATTTGCATAGCGGATGGTTAATGGTGTGAGTGGGTTAAAATGTTGCTTGTACATATGCACATATACGTGCCGCTTAAGTGTCGCGGATTGGTTTGACCAAAGCAGGCAGGCAAATTCGTGCCGTACGGTGTCCGAAATGCCGCAAGGACAATGGGGTATATAAAGGGGTTCCGCTGATCGACAGATCAAATTTGAAAAAGTCGCGGTCTTATCGAGTGCCAAAAGTGTTGAGAAAAAAAGTTTAATTTTTTTAAAGTGCGTTGTTGTTCACCTTAAAGTGTAGGTGCGCGTGTGAAAAAAAGGCTATTTTTGTAAAGTGCGGTTTCACGCTAAAAGTTTACGCGAGCGTAAAAAAAAATTAGTGGATCACTGGTACCAGGGAATCCTCCCTAGGTATCTCACCAGCGCCAGGAGAGCCGCCACCACGGGCGTGAAAAACCACCTGAAGCAATCTGCAAAATCACCGGTAAGTCACTCTGTGAAATTTTTTAAATTTTTGAAAAATCTTTTCTTTTTTTTAAAGTTTATTAAAATAAATTTCGTAAAATTTTATTTGAATAACTTTGGTGAAGCTAGAGATTTTTTTATCTTTTTGTAAAGCTCCGATTAAAAATTAAATTTTGTAAAGTTAGGTTAAGTTTTCTGGATAGTGTTTGATACGTTTTATTAAAGTAAATTTGGCTTTTAACCGATAAACAAATTTAGAGTTCACAGAAAACCCACTCGGATGTTTCGTAATTTTTGATCTCTTTGTTTAGAAATTTTGTGGCCCTGAAAAGGACCGTTTATTTAAGTGCATCAGCATCCACTAAAATATTCCTGAAATATTAAGTAATATTTTTGAGCCCAAAACCGTTTCTCAAATTTTTAAATTTTATTTGTTTTCTAAAATTTTATTCGAAAAATTCCTAACCATATGTATGCAGATATGTACACGAGCATGAACGCAAACAAATAGGTTGGATTGTTGTTGTAAATAATTTTTTTGCACTTTCATCTAAACCATAAAATTTTAAATCACCAATTGTGTTTTGGACCCAAAACCCCGTTTCTATTTTTTGGATTTTGCTTGAATTTTAATTTAGAAAAAATTCAATTTAATTCTGAAAATTCAATAATTTTAAAATATGCACAAGTGCACTTACATGTATATATGTATGTACATATATACACGAGCATGTATGCAAACAAAGAAGAAGAAGAAGGAAATTTTTTTGAAAGAATTAATTTAATGGATTTCTAATCATTTTTATAAACGAGAAAAATCTTTTTATTTTATTTTAAAAGTGCCCTAGAGTCACACACACACGAATTGTACATAAAATCACAACATCAAAACTACACGGAATCACACGTTAAAATACCCAAAGTTTTTAGGCGACAAAACCGCTGAAAACAACTACCAACACCCACATCACGCATTCACATACAAAGCACTAAAAATCCTCGAAGGAATTTTACTTGGCCAAAAGGCAATATTTGGGCCAAAACCAATTTCGGAAACCAGGCCAAAAATCATATTCACACGCACACACACTCACTCATACAAAACACATCAAATCGACATCAGACCAACATTTAACACCATACCTGTACGTCAAACACTACCCAAGAGGGTAGAACACAACATTTTTTCCATTACAACACAGCATCAGCATTAGCAACATTACTAATTGCAAAGTGTTGGGAAATATTAGGTGGCGCAATCAACACGCTTCAGCAACATCAACAGAATTTGGGCAACGTCATTAGCAACTTCAATATCTACTTATCAACATCTACGCTGAAACATTCACTCACCACACATATACACGGCGACACAAAACATAACACTAACACAGAAACACAGCAGAGAGGGGAGAGAGAGTAGCTAAGCGCGGCTCAGCGATAGCGCGCTCACCAACTTTGAAGTTTTATTACCACCACCATCACACACACTTTTGTACATTTACTATCTTTTTTGAAAAAAAAACTTTAAAACTTTGAAATTTTGAATTGTTAAATTTTTGCATTTATGAATTCATTTACATTTACCCAGCCAGCAAGGTACCGTACATTTTACGAACATTGCGATTTACGAGCTATTCTCGAATAAAAAAACAATAACAAAAGAAGCTTTTCTGTCACGTCAAACAAAAAAATTAAAATAAAAAATTTCAAACAAAAAATTTTGAACGAAAATTTTCAAACTGATATTTTAAAAGTAAGTATGCTTGTAAAATATCTAATTAAAAACACAAATAACATAAAATATATCTTTTAAATTATTACTAGCGTGCTGGAAGGTGGATTTGCGGAAAAAGAAAAAGGGACAGAGAAAGTAGCTGCTATTCTGGGATCTCGGGATGCCCTCTGGGTTGTATGACCCACTATTTATAAGTTGTGATGCCTAACATGTAAACCAATATCAGTATGTACTTACACGCTGGCAAAAAGATACACAATTTTATTATTTAATAAAAAAACTTTATACCTAAAATTTAGGTTTGTTTATTTGTATTATTTTTCGCATTGAAATCAGTCGGTAAGGCAGTCTAGAAAGTCGGTTTTTCTATCGAAAATTAATTGTTTACGAGTACATTTACGATAAAAAAACGGACGTAAAAAGATTCATATACGAGTGCTTTTTCGATACTTTTACGACAATCGTAGGCAAAAAACATTTCAGAGCGAAACCGGATTCGTAGGCGAATCGTAAACGGATATCATAAACGATATTTTATCAGAGTTTTCTTCGAGAAAACGTCAGTTTACGAGCTCGTTTACGATGATTTTGCTGGCTGGGTATTTATCCACCATCACACACACTTTTGTACATTTATTAGGGTGCACTACCCAACTATCTTTTTTGAAAAAAAAAACTTGAAAACTTTGAAATTTTGAATTGTTAAATTTTTGCATTTATGAATTCATTTACATTTATTTATTAGTTTTATAAGTTAGTGAGTATAATTTCACTTGAATCTGTTTGGATTAGCTGAATTTTTCTTACCTTTAAGTTCTTGTTGTTTTTTTTACACAATTTTTTTTTATATCGTGCCGACTCTTTCTTATTACAATTTTTATTCTTTTTGTTGTGAGTTTTTTTCTATCTCGCCTAGATCTCTCAACTAAGTTACATTTTTTGTTTTCAAGACATTGTTGTTGAATTGATGTGAACAATTTTTTTAGTATTTCACTCTCCATTTATTTTATTTTATTTATGTTTGACCCCTTTCGTCGTTTTTGCTTTTTTTTCAATTTTTATTTCCAGTCTGTATTATTAAAAATTTGTTTTGTTGTTTTTTTTATCAGACTTTACCTTCACCTACCACTTTAATAACTTTTAATGTTTTAAACATTTTTTTTATTCGATTCCGCGATTTTTAGTTTTTCTAAACTACTTAATTTACGCACCGCGAGATTTTTTTTCGTATACGTGAATTTTTTTAGCATATGCATAAAATAATGCATACCGCACCGAACCGCTTTATAAAACTAAAACCCAAAAGACAATTGTTCTTTAAAATTAGCCTTGACCACGGTCAAGCGGTCAAAGACCTATAACTGAACCACTGTCTTTTGTATAACCCAGTGTATGTTGTTTGTTTTTTTTTTTTTCTCATTTCTTTTCAGCTCGCAACGTCTCTTTGGTTCCAACGTGGACTGTAAAGCGGGGTGAGTGTTTGGCAAAGCCAAAAAAAATACACATACACACATACACATACCCTCATATATATAAACATAGTTCGATTGTTTTTTACTCGGAGCGAGAATATCAATACACATGAATTTAGTTACAAATTTATTAGAGAGGGGGCACACACACACATACCTAGATCTTTGTTTTCAATTTTTGAGATTCACACATATCTTCAGACATACTCAATTATATTTAAATGTGTGCTTGTGCACCAACAAACCAACAAACATTTTTAGCTAATCTCAATTTGAGATGCATTTGAGAACCAATCATCTTCTCAAATCTCAAACGTTCGTTTTCAATTTGAGGCGAAATAACTGTTGATAGCGTTCTCAACCTAAAAGGCTCATTTTTAATATGGGATTTTCCCTGATTTTCAAATTGAGAACGGCAGAATTTTCAAACGTTTCTCAAACTGAGCGGAGTGGATCGAAATGGAATCCAAATGCTCTCATTGAAATATTTATTCAGAGATGCCAATCACGCAAAACAAATAAAAAGCGAGTTTCCATTTATGCAGTTAAGTTTTACTTAATACTTTTTTAATTAATATAGTTCAACAAATAATCCTGTTATATAAACAACATTTGAGAAAAAGTTGAGAATAGATGTTTTCTCAAACGTTTGAGTTTTTGGTGCTCGATGTTTGTTGGGAAGTTAGATACACATTAGGCTGGTTGAATTTTAAGATTTTTTTGAAGTTGTCGGTCGCCAATAAAAATTTGAATACCTTTTAATCATTAGGATTAGAAAATAATTAATAGTACTTTTTTTGTATTAAAAACAAATTTTCAATTATCGTAAGGGTCTTTCTTTCTTTGAATATTTTTGAATAAAGTTTGTTAATTATTGGATGTTGTAAATTCCAAAGAAAATTTCCGTTGAGGTATATGGGTTGAGGATTTTAATTTTTTTGGGCAGATTAACTTGTAAAATGTCTGGCTAAGGACATATATTTGTTGGTGCAGGTGTTGCCCTCGTGGCAACTGATGGTAAGTTGGAGTAGTTGAGGGAAATATGAAAAGCAAGTAAGTACACATAGATGAACACTAGTCAGGTTTAAGGGGACTATACTCGGGAAGCGGAGCCATAGTAGAGTCCAAAGGCTGTTCACATCTCGTCAACAGGAGGGGTGGGAAGGCTCCACCTGACTCGGACAGGTTTTCTCCTGCTTTTTCTTTATCTCTATGTCCTTTTTTGCATACACTCTTTCCCCAGGCATGAATCCTAACTTTTGCTTCGCAACTGTTGGGAAAGGAGAAGTGGCAAGAACTACGCCCCAATGCCGACTAGCCTCAGCCGGGCTACAACCATGCCGACCCGCCACTCCTCCTCTCCCGTACCAGGGAGTTACGTAACAAATGCATGCTCACTCGCATCGACGAATGTATCGAGCTCCACTAGGGTAGATCGACTTAGGTTTGGAGAATAGCATCTCGGTACCTCGATCTGTTATATCTCCGACAGGAGTTGCTTCCACTCAGGTAGCACCTCATCCCACCCTATGTTGGCGCGCCATACGTGTTGCAGAAGAACCTTTAATCCGATTGTATGGCATGCTAGTAGCCCGAGGGGATCAAAAAACGACATTAGAACTTGTAAAACTTCCCGTTTTGTCGGAATAAGATCATCTGGTGTACGCCCAGCCGAGTTGCCTTCAAGTAGCTGCGTGAGAACTCGAGATGAATTTACGTCCAATTGCGGATTTCAAATCCGCCCGCTGCGCGAACCTTCCGAACTAGTTTCGCCACTTCGAGAGCCTCTTGCTCATTGTCTTTCGATATAGTCGTCGACGTAATGAGCCTTATGGATAGCCTCGTAAGTCTGAGGATGCTGCTGGCGAAACATCTCAGCATTCTTGACCAGTACGTGCTTTGCAATGCATGGCGCACAACTTATGCCGAAAGTAATTGCGTACATGACGTAGACGTTCACCTCATGGTTGATGTTGTTGTACCATAGAAAGCGTTGTGAATGTCTGTCGTCTGGGCGGATGTTTATTCGGCGAAACATTTCTAAAGCTTTCCTTCATCGCATCATGCAGTTCTTGCCATCTACAGTCACAGTGGTGCATAGTTATATAGTTAGATAAAGTCGATGTACCTTGTACACTCCATCCCAGTAAGCATTTGGATGCTATCGGTTCGTCCCTTTTGCCTTCGCGAATCTTTCGTGGGACGGCGATCTTCCAATTATCGGTACCTATTAGTAACGCTGGCTGAACGTTGTAATACATTCTAGTGGTATATCATTCAAATATGGATACTTTCTACGGAGCTCGTTTGCATCGACGGTTTGCCTAGGTAGCGCAATATTTTTGATAGTATGTACATTGTTTAGCCAGTACGGTTTATTGGCGCCCGGGGCTCAGGGCTGCCACTAAACATTTTTTTTGGTAACCAAATTTAAAAAAAAAAAGTAACCAAAAGTAGAAAAAAGTAACCAAATTAATAAAGCTTGTGTTTCCACTAAGCCAAAGAGAATATATCAACAAGAGCCGCCACTCGTTATAAATGCAAGGAAAAAGATGGATGCCGTTTTCTTTCAGGGTTTCGGTAATTTTGGTTTCCTCAGTTTTGTAAATTCGACAGCTGGTAAATTTTTTTTCGACTCTTGTGTTATTTCAGTTCTCGTCTATTTTCTTTTACACATTTTGTTTTGATTAGACAATAACATATTTATATCGATATTACCAAAACCCTGAAAGAAAACGGCATCCATGTTGTTGTTGTTGTTGTAACGAAGTGTAGCCCTGCCTAGCGTGTACTTTTCCTTAACCTAAATTGTCATCAATTTCTTCTAACGGGAGTCCTAGGAAACTTGCAGTTTCAACAGGGTTGGACCAGAGGGAGATGGGTGTTAGAAGAGTGGGCTCCGAAGAGCAGGTAAATAAATGGTTGGTATTATGGGGTGACGAGCCGCATGCCGGACATTCATTCGGCACGTCAGGGTCTAGTCTGGATAAGTAGGAGTTTAACCTGCTACAGTATCCAGAGCGTAATTGAGCCAGAGTGACCCTTGTCTCCCGAGGAAGATGACGCTCCTCAGCCGCAACGCGAGGTGGTTTGGCGTGCAAAACGGCATTCAGTGGACAGAGCGAGACATAGGACGCAACGGACGTGTCATGGATGTGCTTCAGGGCCTGCGTATGAACCTTTGGATCAAACGGCGAAAGTGTGAGGTGCCGGATCTCATCAAAATGCTCACGTAGATGTGCCCTTACGGTCCTAGGAGGTGGCTCATACTCAAGCAGTAGTCTGTTGGGATGTTGTGGTTTGCATTGTTTAGCATTTCATTGTGCTCCAAAACTGGGAGCATTTCCACCTCATGATGTAAATGATGTTTTGGAGACATAAGGACGCATCCCGTGGCGGTTCTGAGTGCGGTGTTTTGGCAGGCCTGCAGTCTTTTCCAATGAACCTCAGCAAGCCCCGGCGACCATATCGGCGACGTGTAATTCAGGATCGGCCGACCAATTGCTTTATAGGTTGCCAGCAACGTTTCTTTGTCTTTACCCCAAGTGCTGCCGGCTAGCGACTTGAGAATTTTGTTGCGGCTTTGTAGCTTAGAGACAATTGCGGTTGAATGAGCAGCGAATTTGTGCATGGGGTCGAACGTTACCCCTAAGATTTTGGGGTGAGAGACAGTAGGTAATTTTTGATCGCCTACGTAGATTTCTAACTCCATGCCAACTTGCGCCGTCCAGGTCGTGAATAGTGTCGCCGAGGACTTCGTTGGCGACAATGTCAGGCTCCGGGCAGTGAAAAACTCAACAAGAGAGGGGAGATAACCATTGATCCTGGAGCATAGCTCATCAACGGAAGTGCCAGATGCCAGATGCCAGGATCGTACAATCGTCTGCGTAAGAAACAATCGAGACTCCATCTGGTGGGGAAGGAAGCCTCGAAATATAAAGATTAAACAGAAGCGGGGAAAGGACACCACCCTGCGGTACCCCTTGTTTAATCTTTCTCGGTTTTGATTTTTTGTTTCTGAAAACTACAGACGATTGACGACCACTCAGGTAATTGGCGGACCAACGCTTAAGACAGGGGGGAGCGATGAATCTTCCAAATCGGATACCAGTTGTCCATGATTTACTGTGTCAAAAGCTTGAGACAGGTCAAGAGCAACTAGAACCGTCCTGTGATGAGGGCTTTTCTGGTTGAGTCCGTCAGTTATCTGAGTGTTAATGGCATTTAGAGCAGATGTTGTGCTCCGTATTTTTCTAAAGCCATGTTGGTGCTCGGCTAACCTCAACTTTGATGTGTAAAGAGGAAGTAATACCGCCTCCAATGTCTTCACTACTGGCGAGAGGAGCGATATCGGACGATAAGACTCCCCTACGTTAGCTGGATTGCCAGGCTTTAGTAGTGGGACCACGACTGCCTATTTCCATTTTTCAGGTATGACAGAAGTGGCCAGGGACAAATTGAAGACGGTAGTGAGGTATTTTACTCCCTCTTCGCCGATGTGTTTTAAATGCACCATGGCTATGTCGTCAGGGCCCATGGCTTTAGAGTTTTTGGCTTTCCTGATGGCCACTCGAACCTCTGTAGCGGTGATGGAAACGGGGCATTGTTTTTGTGTTTATGCGCACACCTGAAGATCCTACGTCTGTCCCTGTCCTGTGCAGGGTGTGGTACAAACTGTCGGCAAAAGGCCGTTGCACTTTTCTTCGGGCCACTAAACGTCTTATCACCAAAGGTGATGTCTACGTTTTTTGGTGGGCCCGTCGAATTTGACAGGGATTTGACTGTGGACCATAATTTTCCAACACCGGTAGAGAGGTTACAAGACCTCAGATGCTCCTCCCATTTGGCATGTTTGTGTTCATCTACCAACCGTCTGATTTCCGCGTTGAGACCACTGATCTGTGGGTCTGCGGGATCGATGCTACGTATATGGTCACGTTCATTGGCCAGGGCTGCAGCTTCAGTTGGGAAGTTTGGCCGTATATTTTGTATTCTCCCAGCTGGTATAAAAAGGGCTGCAGCTCTATTTATGACCTTACGTATTTCCTTTTCACCTTGGCGTACGTCAGTCGGTATGGGAAGAGCACCAAAGGAGCTCTCAGTAAACTCAGTAAAGCCAACCCAGTAAGCCCTCCTGAAGTTTACGTAGGATCTCTTCTCAGAGGTGGTGAAATCCGGGGCACGATCAACGGACAGGATGATTGGCAGGTGATCTGATGCCAAAGCCACCATTGGGCGCCAGTTTATGCAGTTTATTAGACCCGGACTAACAATTGTTATGTCCGGGGAGCTACTGCAATTTACTGCCATCCTCGTGGGGGCGTCCGTGTTCACCGCGCAGAATGTGGAAGCGTCAATTTGCTCGGCTATTTCCCGTCCTCTGCCGTCAGCAGAATGGCGTGAATGCCACATGTCATGGTGTGCATTAAAATCGCCCATAATGACACGGTTATCGCCCCGTAGGAAATCGCTTAAATCAGGGCGATAACTTCTGGGACAACAGGTGACGGGAGGTATGTAGATGTTTATCAGCTCGAGATCAACACCTCCAGCTGAAATGACAATACCCTGTCGCTCTAGGGGTATGTCCTCTTGGTCGGTGTTGAAAGCAAATTCCCTATACCGCACGGTTTGGTGGATGATGAACGCAAGACCACCCCCACCGTCCGTACGATCATGCCGGAGAATGTGGTAGCCACCACTCGCTCTGAGATCCGAGTGGGTGCCAAGTTTAGTCTCCTGGATTGCAGCAATTTTGATGGAGTTTTGCTGCATAAACTTGGTGATCTCCACAATCTTGCCAGTTATACCATTGCAGTTTAATTGCATTATTTTGAAATGCGGGGGAGAGGCAATGGTCACTCTGGGAGTCAGGGACTGGTGCGCTCGCCGTGGAGGTAATATGCTAGTCCGTGATCGTCGTCGCAGTCCTGAAGGCGACAAATTCCGCTCGTTGGGAGACGAGGTAGAATTTGTCGACAATGTGGGCTGCACAGCTCGACAACACGGCGCAACATACGCATCAGTCCATAGATTTCTGTTTGCGAGCCCTGAGTATATGCGCAGGTGACATTGGCCAAGGCAGGTATTGCACTTGACCGATGGCACTCTGGACGCATATATTCTGTGCCGACAAACAGTGCACATAGTGTGAGGGACCAGGAGCTGATGGCCTTGATTCACACTTGTGCCGGTACCGGAAGAAGTAGAGGGGAGGAGAATATTTTGGGGCGGGGGTTGTAGCTCAGCAGTGCTCACTACATCTGTAGATGTGCTACGTAGGGAGTAGCTATGAGCTGCTGTGAGAGGTGTTAGCGCGCTAGGGCGCGAGCTACAACTGGGAACACACAATGCTTGCTGAGCAATATATATATTGCGAGGGGGAGGCGATAGTGCTACGCCGGAGCGTCGCGAGCCACGAGACGTTCTAGGACGTGAACAGCAAGGCGCCACGAAGGTTTTAAAAAAAACAACTAAGAGGCCGGTGTGTTTTTGGATCTAGTCCGGAGCAACTAGACTTGTGAAGCCAACCTTTACAAGATGTGCATTGCACCGAATGCGAACATCTGGTATAAATTTTCTTCCGGCACACACAGCAGAACCATTCTGTTGGACCAGGGTTTAGCTCAATGCCAGACCGGAACAAGAGAATAGGGAGCAGCCCTGCTGCAAGGAACTGCTCCAGGGATGACAAATTTAGGGGGAGGAATCGTGACACGTTAGACAGGGTCACTTCGGGTGTACTGCTCTTGGCCAGGCTGTAATATAAAAAAAAATACAGCCTGGGTCGTTTCGGTACGAAGGGTACTGCGCAAGCACATGTACCTTTCTCGCAGAACCGGCAGTACGTAGAAACGCATCCATCTTGTTCGTTGCTTTCATAACGAGTGGTGGCTCTTGTTGATATATTCTCTTTGACTAAGCATTGTTAAACTTTTATTTCATGGTACATACATATGTATAACTTCAACAAAATATACGGTTAAAATAATTATTAATTCACTTTTCTTGGGTTTGACAAAACAAATTAGTTTTTATATAATAATAACAAAAAACATCATTACACATGTGACGTGTATGAGTAAATAAATAAATTTGTTGTACATTAGATGTATCCATATACCTGAAAATATAATGAGATCGGTATGCAGCCATTCCATACGTAATTGACTTCATTTTCCCCTGAACACTACTCTGTTTAAGGTTTTGAAATTAAGGCTATTTCTCAGGTTTGTTATAACTAAACCAAGTCGGAAAACTTTCTCTCCGCCGCGGCTGAACTATGTGGTAGTGACTATAAATTAAAAGCAAATAGCGAAAGATTATTAAAGCAGCTTTCCCCATCCCATTTTTATAAAATGATACTTTTTCCCAAAACTCCGTTATATCCATGTCACTGGAAAGATCCAAACTTGAAAATCTAAGCAGTTTCCACTCCGTGATTATAGTGTCTGTATCACAACCGTTCAAGCTGGGAAAATTTTTTAACAAAGGAGATATACCTACATCGGACCTAGACATAACTTTACTTGGTGTTGGGATAAGTTCTTTAAACAGCTCATGAAAAGTCGAATCTCTGTCGAATTTGATTTAAAAGTTCTAAGTAAAAGTTTCTAATGTTAATATTTATCTCTTTTTTACAATTATCTGACAATTGGCTACTCTGCAAACAGGAATTAGCCTCGTTCCATATAAAAATATCTAGTATAGGCAAATAATTGTTAGTATTAGTCATATCTACGGTGACCATAATTTTTTTTTTTTAAAACAGAACTCATTTTACTTAAGGCTTTCCACCCACCAAAATTTCCCTAAGCGCATCTGAAAATTGAAAAAAAACCTGGCAAAAACTATATATTTTTTCGTTTTTATGCTCCATTTAAAGTACTTTTCCCGATCCCTTTTTCCCACTAAATTTTGCGAACGAAACGTATGTCTGTAAAAGTACAAAAAACCTTCCTAAAAATTATATGCGTCAGTTTTTTTGTTTTTTTACACGTTTTCTGTTACGATTTCTGATGTTTTTGGGATAATTTTTTGCTGTTTTTGGGATCACTGTTTTTAGCAGTGTAGTATCCGGATCGTTTTCGGATACGAAAAATTGTGGAAAAGCGAACCAACAGTCCAGCCCAACAGTAAAGTTTCCGGACCGTTTTCGGATACTGTTGCGGCCCAATGAGTCATCTTACCAACTTTCCATTTAAATTTATATACACATTGTAATTTAATGCCTATTGGCAGCATTATTACCTTTGTAATGAAATACTAATTTGTCTTTCTACGCATCCCTGAAACTGAACGAAACGTGGCCTCGCTACATCGTGTTTTAAGAGATGCGATTCATTGAGTTTCAGGGAAAACACGAGTAAGGTGAGCTTTTTTCTATATATATTAATTTAAATAATTATGCACTTTGAATATGCATCATATTAATACTCAACTCTGTAAAATTTTAATTTCCACATATTAAAACTATAATAATACCAATAACGATTTTCGGTAAATCTGGGTATTTGTTCTTAATACGCGTGAGGGATCTCCCTGTTGCAAAAGTCGTGGCTTATTCGTATGGTCATACAACGAGCGGCGACATTTTATTTTAATATCTTACTCCTCACATTTCGTTTGGAGTAAATCGTAACTTAACTCAATGCCAAGACACCCATACAATTTAAGAAGAATGTCTGAACGTGAATACCACATCAGCGAAGAGGAAGAGGAGCTAGACGAAACTATCGACCGTCGAATGAAGAAAATAGTATACTCAAGAAGGAAATACAATCGCGCGTCAATCATGCCGACGCACCTAAAGCCTGGTTTTCATTAGGTCAAACTTTGACAAATTCTATCGACTTTATCGAAATAAGCAACCAAATGTCGATAAAGTCGATGGAATTTGACACCATTTGACCTAATGAAAACCAGCCTTAACAATGACATCATCGCTGCTGCTGCCGCCTCGAGCTCTGCCAACGCCAAAGCCGCCAACATGCCCATCGGTAACACCTGTTGTTGTTGTAGCGAGGTGTAGCCCTGCCTAAATGTCAGACATGGTCACCCCGAGTGTATTGCTCTTGGCCGGGTCGATATAAGAAAACGGCCCGGGTCGTTTCGGCACGATGGGTACAGCACAAGTACTGGTACCGTTCTCGTAGAACCGGCAATACAAGAAACTAGCCGTGAAGGCTATGTAGGTCATTTAGCGTAACCCAGGGTGCACCAACTGGGAGGCGACCTACTTTTACACCCCTACCCAAGTGCCTTTATTTTCTGCCGCCTCCGACGCCACGGAAATGATTCGAAGTAATAAAACCTCAATCAAGGTAAGTTCTGCTTATACTTATAATCATGCCTACAATATACACGCCAAGTCCGCCGGCGTACTAACCGCAAACGTCAACACTTCTGCCGACGTTGGTACATACGTCACTGCCTCTGCCAACGAATATGCGAAAATGCCGGATTCAATCGTCCATACGAACAACGGCCCTCGATTTTAACCTCAAACCACATGCACAATATACAACAGCCCCAGGCGCATGGACCAAATTGTATTGGTCAAAGCACACCATCTTCGTTAAACCAATCCCAAGCAATTGCTCCCCAATACCCCTCGTTTAATATTCGAAAGTTGATTGACTTGCCCTTATTTCACGGCTCGCCCGAAGAATGGCCTATGTTCTCTGTAGCTTATAGAGAAACGACAGCCGCGTATGGCTATACAAATCTAGAAAACTTGCTACGTTTACAAAAGGCTTTAAAGGGCGATTCTCGCCAACGCGTACAATCGCTGCTAATACATGCGGTGAGTGTTGATTCGGTCTTAAATTCGCTTGAATTTAGGTATCGACGACTGGAGCTCCTAATTCGTAGCCAGATAGCCAAAGCAAGGTCATTCCCGGCTATTCCAGCTGGAAAATTAAGCGAAATTATAAATTTGTTTACGATGATATCCAATTTGAGAGCTTTCCACCCCTATTTAGCAAACCCAACCCTAATGGACGAATTAGTGAGCAAGTTACCACTTAACAAAAGAGAGGAGTGCTTGCGCCACATCCAACGGCCATATCCTAGCTTGCGAGACTTTTGCGTTTGGTTACAACAAATTGCCACATATATTTCTGTTGCAAATGACATGGGTTCCACTAAAGGTCCCAATGTAAATGAAACCACGGCCCACAAACTAAAAGCTTCAAAGCCAGTGTTGTCCATAGAAGAAAATAAACAAAATTGTATGATGTGTCAAGAAAGCCACAAGTTGAATCTTTGCTTGGATACCACTCAAAGGTGGGAAGTAATAAAAAGACATCATTTGTATTTTAGTTGCCTCAATGCAGGCCATAATACCCAAAATTGTTCAAGATCCCGCGAGTGTGGAATTAATTCCTGCCGCAAGTTTCACAACCGCCTCTTACATAATTTTAATTTTAAGTCTTTTGACAAAGGCAACTCTGCACAGAAAAGTTCTCCGGTCACTGCCACAAGTGGCTGCGACACTGTAGGTTCTTGTCAACTGTGAAACCAGCTGGCAAAGGCGAATGTGAAAAGCAAAACAAAACATTTGATCGTCAAACTTTATTGAAATACTTGCCGGTGGTGCTGAGCGGGCCAAAAGGAACAATGGAAATAATTGCATTTATCGATGAAGGATCCCAAATCTCATTGCTGGAAGAGAAGACTGCCGATTTACTTGGATTGAAGGGCATATCCAGCTTGCTATCACTAAAGTGGATTGGCGATAGGACTGCAAGTGAAATATCACGAGAAGTACGCGTTGAAATAGCTGGTGCCTTCGAAGGCGCTGATAATTTTTCCATGAAAGGTGTTAGGACGACAAAGCAACTTCTGCTGCAATCGCAGTCGTTAAACATTGACAAACTTGCTGAGCAGCATAATGAATTGAAAGACATTCCAATTAGAAACTATAAAAATGCCACAGCGCAGTTGTTTATTGGCGTATCGCACACAGACTTGGTACGACCAACTAATATGTTAAATTTCGACGACGGGTTTACCGTGCATAATACGAAACTCGGTTGGGTGTTTTTTGGATCCAACGAACCCAATTGCGCTGAAGCTATTGTGGGCCATGTAGCAACAGGCAACAACACTTTAGTAGATTTGCAAAAACAAATGACTGAGTATTTTGAATTGGAGAATTTGAAGCCGGCGCCTCTGCCGCGATTGAAGTCAACAGCTGATATACGAGCAGAACATATTTTAAAGCAAACTACGAAATATGTGGGTAATAAGTACGAGACTGGGCTCTTATGGAAGAGCGATGACGTAATATTGGGGGAAAATTATAGCATGGCCGTGAAGCGACTGGAAGGTGTCGAAAGGCGTATGTTAACCGATAACGACTTGGCGAGCTGATACAAAGAGAAAATTGGGGAATATATAAGTAAATCGTACGCCATTAAATTAACGGCGCGTGAATCTGCTATGGTAAATGAACGCACATGGTACTTGCCGCATTTCGTGGTGCATAAAAATGAAAAAAGAAGGCTTGTGTTCGACGCCGCTGCAAAACAAAATGGGACGTCGCTGAATGCGGCATTGATGAAAGGACCTGATGAGTACCAGCCCAAGCCGTTATTGTCTATATTATTTAAATTTCGTCAGGGTAAGGTCGGCGTGTGTGGCGACATAAAAGAAATGTTCCACCGCGTCGATATAAGGGCGGAAGATCGCTGCGCGGAAAGATTCCTGTGGAGAGATGGGGATGTAACAAAGGCCCCACAGGTATATGCGATGAAAGCCATAATATTTGGCTCGATTTGCTCGACGTGCTCAGCACAGTACATCAAAAACTTGAATGCAGTGGAGGGCATAATTAACAGGCATTACGTGGACGACTACGTAGACTCGTTCGATTCCGTTGATGAAGCGATTGATGTAACTATGCAATTAAACACATACACACCTCAGCTAATTTCGAGCTTAGACGTTTTGTGTCGAATTCCAAAGAATTATTAATTTCAGTTACCGATACACCGACAACGTCGCAAGAATCGTCGCCGAAAAGCATGTTTTATGGCGACTCAAATTCAGGAAAGATATTGGTCATGTATTGGGATGCCAAAACCGATCAATTTCATTTTCAATTAAAATTTTCAAATGTGCAAAATGCGGTGCTGACGGGGAAACGGCGACCCACAAAAGCCGAAGTTTTAAGCTTAATGATGTCGATATTTGACCTATTTGGCTTCTTGTGCAATGTCATTTTAGCGTCAAAGGTCATGATGCAAGAATTGTGGCGACAAAATGCTGGCTGGCATGATCCCGTACCAGAGAAGATATACCAGAACTGGTATAAAGATTTGAGCAAGGTAAAAGATTTCAAAGCGCAGGGGTGCTATCATCCGCATTTTACGAATACTGAGTCACAAATCGACTTACATATTACATATTTTTGTTGATGCAAGCTTGCATTTGCGGCAGTTGCATACTGGCGCGTACACTACCAAAACAATGTCACGTTAATATTCGCATATGGGAAGTCAAGATGTAGTCCAATCAAACCGCTATCAATACCACGTTTAGAATTACAGTCCGCGGTCTTGGGGGTGAGATTAAGGGAGTCAATCTTGGCCAGCCATGATACTCAGCCAAAAAATGTTGTGCTGTGGACGGACTCGAAAACAGTCATTCAATGGCTGCACTCAGATGCTAGGCGTTATAAGCAATATGTATCAAATCGAGTTTCAGAAGTTTTACAAACGACAAATCTTGATCAGTGGCGGTGGGTGCCAGGAAAAATGAACCCAGCTGACGAAGGGACAAGATTGCAGACATTAGGCGCATTCTTCTGGTAATGAACCAGAGATAGATACAAAATTTTACATGTAAATGCAACAACAACGACGAAAGCCAGATAAATCCACATAGAACTCTGGTTCACGCTGTGTTTAATTGGTTTTTTGGTGTCAACTTGGCAGCACTTGCACATGAAGTGTCAGAATTGACAGTTCACAGTATACATACAAAATTTGGCAGCCATATTTCAAAGTGATTTTCTCAATTGAGCAAATAAATTGGGAACATGGCCTTCTTCATTTTCCGACGTGGTTACGCTGCTGGCAGACGAATTTAAAATATCTTCAGTCAGGCCGCTTGTATTTGCGGATTCTGATGACTATTCACCCATTAACTGTGAAACACATACAAACAAATGAAATAAAATAGTTAATTAACTTAATCAAAAGTTGCAAACATAATATATTAATAAACTTACTTCAAATAATTGTTCTTCCATGGTTTTATTTAACTTTAAATTATTTTCAGTTATTTTCACGCTCTGTTTGTTTGTTTCTCTTCTTCTTGCTGTGAAAAGTGACGTTTTCTGTCAGTGCTGCCAACTCACATTACCATGAACCGGACTGTTCCCGTGAGAATCGAGCGTGAGCCGGAGCGATAACTACCAGAAGAATGCGGCTATTTACTGCTAACAGCAAGTGGCTGAACGGACCACCATTTCTAAGTTTGGGTGGGAACGAGTGGCCGCAAATGCCAGACGGCGTAAATTCGGATGAAAAGCTTATGGAAATGCGCGCCACAGACTTGTACACTGTGCAGGACCATGAAAACGTTATTCCGTATTCAAACTACATTCGCTTTTTACAGGTCAATTCTACTGTGGTAATAACTTTATTATTACCGGCAAACAAATTCACTCGGCAACTTTTACTCCTTTTTGGTATTCTGAGGGCAAAAGTTTGCTGGTAACACCGTTACCACCAAAATAGGTGGTAACATCAATATAAAACAGCTGATGTTTACTTTGAAAAATAAAAAAGCGAAAGTGCAATTGAACAAAATAAAGTGAAAATTAAACAAAATAAATAAAACAAAGTGAAAATCAAACAAATAAACAGGTATATAGTATTAATAAATCACAATAAAAACTGTGTATAACGTTTCTAACGCCAGTAATTCCTTTAATATAGTAAAAATGTCCGCGTTAATACTATTGCTGCTGGCTGAAGAAGATGAAAATGATGGAATTTTGGAGCGGAGACACAACTTGAAAAGCCTTCGGGACAGTCATGATCCGTTGCAACTTCCTTCCAATATTTTCAAGCAACATTTTCGTTTGCCAAAAGAAGCCTCTAAAATGCTCATAGAAGAGTTGTGGTTTGCTTTTCAATTCACCATACACACTGGTGAGTTTTTTTGCCATTAGAGCGTTACCATCTGCTCAGAATCGCAGCCACTTTATTTGGTAACGTATTTTAGGGAAAATTGTTTGCCGATGGCAATTTTACCGGTAACGCGCAGCATAGGGCTGTTAAAGATAATCACCCCTATTACGGTTGTCAACATTGTCAAAAATAGTGTCGATGCGTCCGAATTGGTATTGCCGTCGTCAAAGTCGATAACTTTTGGCAGCTCTTGATACTATTTTGGTATTGACGACAACAATAGTGATATTCTATTGACGGTTGTCAACATAAAAATTGTCAACACAGTTTTTGGTGACGACAAGCGCGCAATTAAATATTCTGCTGTAAAAATTGGGTAAAATAATTCAGAATTATACCTTTTTAAACACTTTATTTGTTTAATTTTTATTTAATTTAGGAAAATGAAAAAAAAAAAATGAAAATAACAAGCAACAACCAATTTGCGCAGCTTGTTTTAGAACTAAAACAAAATCCTGCGCTTACAAAAGGCTTTTCCAAAGGAGCAGTTCCCAATAATTTTAAGTCGCAACAGGGCGTAGAAATGTTCTATAGGGGGCGGGTTTGAACCTTTGGATGCTCCGAAGGTTGTGACTTTTGACAGTTTGGTATTTGTTTACTTTAGGGGTCAACTGCAAATAAATTAGCTAAAATTATGGGAGATAGCTCAAAAGACGAGGTTTGGCCTCAGGATCACGAATCCCCAAGCGTGTTTTAATATTTTGCTTCTTTAAAGAGATATTTGCAATCAAAGTTGCAAGTTTTCATGTGGTTGTTGTAATTTTATTAGGCTGTACCTGTAGCTATCTCCTATAATTTTAGCTAATTTATTAGCAGTTGACCCCTAAAGGAAACAAATACCGACAGTTTTTATGAAAAAATCCAGCTGTTGAGAGCCAATAAACAATTGTCAAAATAAATGATCGTAGTTTTGCTATAAAATTATCGATAACACGTCAACGTCAACACATTGATGAAGTAAATACCAGAACTGCATTCATGCGACGTTGATATTGATACGACTTGATGTTGATATTGATACGAAGTGGCAATTGATATTGACAACCATAATAGGGGTGAATGTGTTGGGTCAAGCTCGCAGTGAAAATGTTTCGTTCATACTGTATTAAAGTCGATTCACTTCCACCATTAAAAATAAGTACCAATGTAATGAAGGAAACTGAAGATTTTATTTGCCGCATCGTGCAAGAAACGGAGTTCAAGGATGAAATAGAGACTCTTCGCGAAAACAGGCAGCTGAGTAAGTCAAGTACATTGTGGAAGCTGACTCCTATGCTTGATGAGAATGGTATTTTGCGATTATATGGACGCTTGGACAATGCCAGTTGTGTGCCGATAACCACTCGGAGACCAATCATACTTCCTAAGGATCACGATTTCACTCGGTTAGTTATACAGCACTATCACGAATTGTTCCATCACCACAACCAAGAGGCAATCGTATCTGCAATACGTTACAAATTTTGGATTCCGAATTTACGTCGCCTTGTTCAAGCAACAAAAGGTAGATGCCAACTATGCAAAAATTTGGGCGCTGTTCCACAGATACCGTTAATGGGTTAGTTGCTAGTCGGTCGAGTGACGCCATATACACGCCCATTTACGTATACAGGCGTCGATTATTTTGGACCAGTTTGGGTAGCTGTGGGACGACGTCGTGAGAAGCGATGGGTTGTTGTATTCACGTGCTTGACGGTTCGAGTGATCCATTTGGAATTAGCAAAAGAAGACTGATGCGGTTGTACTTTGTTTGAGGAATTTCGTGAATCGGCGAGGCGTTCCTGTGCGAATCAGAAGTGACAGAGGCACAAACTTTATTGGCGCAAGCAAGGAGCAATGGTTGGACGTGGAGCAGGGCCTGCAGCACGAGTGCCTTCGTAAGGGTATCGAATGGGTGTTTAATACAACTTTACACCCATCAGCAGGTGGCGCTTGGGAACGCATGGTGCAGTCGGTAAAGAAAGTCCTGGCATTTACGTTAAAAGAAAAGGCACCACAGGTAGAGGTGTTGCAGAGCTTGTCAATCGAGGCGGAAAACGACCGCTTACACATATACAAGTGGAGAGTATGGATGCGGACCCGTTGACTCCGAACCATTTTCTGCTGAGTTGTCCCAATTTCGTACAAACCTCCGCTGTCCCAGAAAGTGGCTGTCTAAGGAAAAAGGGGCACATAGTACAACAATTAAAACAGACGTTTTGGAAAAGGTGGGTGTTAGAGCACCTGTCAACTTTGACACGTAGGACAAAGTGGTTCCGGAGAGTCGATCCGGTCAAGATTGGCGATGTGGTAGTTATATGCGATGAAAACGAGAGAGCGGGCAATGGAAGCGTGGTATCGTGGTGGAAGCCTTTACGGCAGCAGACGGCCATGTACGTGCGGCACTGGTCGAGACAGCGCGAGGAACTTTTCGTAGACCGGCATCCAAGCTAGCGGTCCTCGATGTTTGTGGTGATTCTCCGTCCCCATCTTCGAATCACGGGGGCGGAATGTTGCGGCCCAATGAGTCATCTTACCAACTTTCCATTTAAATTTATATACACATTGTAATTTAATGCCTATTGGCAACATTGTTACCTTTGTAATGAAATAATTATTTGTTCCTTTCTACGTAACCCTGAAACTGAACGAAACGTGGCCTCGCTACATCGTGTTTTAAGAGATGCGATTCATTGAGTTTCAGGGAAAAACACGAGTAAGGCGAGCTCTTTACTATATATTGTAATTTAAATAATTATGCACTTTGAATATGCATCATATTAATACTAAACTCTGTAAAACTTGAATTTTGAGATATTAAAACTATAATAATACCAATAACGATTTTCGGTAAATCTGGGTATTTGTTCTTAATACGCGTGAGAGATATCCCTGTTGCAAAAGTCGTGGCTTATTTGTATGGTCATACAACGAGCGGCGACAGATATGAAAACGATGGAAAAATATACGATCGGTAAAACGTACGTTGCTCTGCTGGATGGGTTGGTATTTTCTTCACGTGAAATTTCGCTACCCGCCTATAAATTATTTGAGGTTACACTTTCAATGTTTTGAAAAAAAAAAAAGAGTTGCCGTTTTTCATGACGTAAAAAACGGCGGAATTTTAACGTAAGTACGTAGAGACCGATGAGTCCTAGTCAGGGTAACGAAATCTCTATTTAGGAAGTTTCGGTACATACGCCGTATGGCTTTTTGCAAATACGTGGTATTGCGCGCCGAGCGACGATTTGTTGAAAAGGTTGCTGGTACAGAAAAGCAGAACAAAAACAACATTTGCTTAAAAACAGAACATTTCTGTTATTTTCCTTAGAAGAAAAAAATACGCAGAACAAGCTCCTTAAAAACAGAACTGTTCTGCCAAAAACAGAACGGATGGTCACCATAGTCATATCCAGTGAATCTAAGGAACACAAACTTTTAACATAATCATTTTTCATAAAATTTAATATTGGTTCAATATGTGCATAAAGGTAAGGTAATCGGACTTGCTCAGACTTAAAACTCTTTGTTGAGATTGTTATTGATTTTGAGAATGTACTATAAAAAAAAAAGCTTAGAAGTAACAAAAATGGACAAGCAGTAGCCACGTAACCAAATGAAAAATTGGTAACCATTTTGGTGAAAAGTAACCAAAAACGGCAGCCCTGCCGGGCTGATATTTTTATTGACGCCCTTACGGATGAACTTTCGTTGCGTGTTGTTTCGCTTGTCCACTGCAAACATATAGGCATCGGCGTTCCTTTGATGTCGAGTTGGTTAAATGTTGATTCGTCTATAAGGGACACTGAAGACCCCTCATCCAGGAATGCGTATGTCTGGATAGTCTTAGTCTCTGTATGAATGTTCACAGGCATTATTCAAAAATACTGGTTTGTGCTGCTACTATGGTGCGTGCTTACGAGGACTGTATCTTTATCCGGAATGTCGAGTTTTTCAGCGCGTTCGTTGTGAAGTGGTTGATGATGCTTCCTGGTGCAACCTTTTATCCCGCAACTCTTTTTCAAAAAACATCCCTTGCGGTGAGGCTTGAGACACCGATAGCAGGCTCTACCATTTTTTACGGTTTCCCACCTCTGGTTTCCCGACATGTCTTTAAATTTTTCACACTGTGCAGCGCAGTGTTCAACTTCTCCACACGCTACGCACTGCATTGTTGGACACTTAGTATGTTTATCCATATCTGATGATGTAGAGGTTGGCTTTTGCAGTAAATGCTTTCCACCGAAAGGGGTAATTGTTGCGGCGCACTGACTATGACTATGCGTATTGACGGTGCTGGTTTTGTAGAATGCTGGGGATACGACGTTTGATGCTGCCTCTGCCATTCGATAGAGCCAGTCGCTGAACTCTTTTATTGTTGCTGTGTTGCCGCGCCGCGGATGCATAGCCCAGTTTAATTTGTGTTGGTTTTGCAATTTGTCCACCAACTCCTTAACCAGCATTGGGTTGGCGCATCTCAATCCACCAACAATCCAGTTTGCATGTCTCCATTGCAGCGCATATGTTGCGTACGGCCAAAGAAAAATCGATTAGAGATTCTAATTTGTCTTTAGGTGGAGGCAACTTTCTTACCTTATCAATCAGTCTTTCTAGAATACACTCCGGCCTCCCGAAGAAAGTGTTCAGGATGCTGATGACATCGGCTACCATGTCTGGCAAGAGAAGCTTGTCCTTGACTAGTTCACGAGCTTTCCCTTTAAGGCACCTCTGCAATCGTAGCATATTTTCGACGTTGCTGAAACCTGCGACTACTGTACTGTGGTCGAAGGTACTTATGAACATAGGCCACTCCTCTGGGTCTCCGCTGAACGTCGGTAAGTCTTTTGGTATAGCTTGTCTTGCGGCTATTTGGGAACTGGTCGGGCCACTTACCGCAATTTGAAGCCCCGTTGTTCAATTCATACTGGCGAGGAGCCTATATTTTGCTCGGTACCACAGTTCACACCGGTCGCACTGTACCCAGTTTTCTGTGCCGTCTACGTTTGACTTTTTTCCGCATGCTTTACATATACACATGCCTTGTGACGGAGCTGAAACGCTTTAAAGTCGCGTTAGCTTATTTGACCAAACACGCAGAATAATTTTCATGTTGAATCAACACTTTTTTAACACTTTTTCAGGTTATTATTTTTCAACACTATCGCTCATGTTGTTCTAACATGAAGCTATTGTTTCACTGTTCCTACATGTTAAATCAACATGAAGGAACAGTGTGAATTTAACATGATCGCAAAGGTTTGAATCAACATGATTTCCTGTTGAGACAACATTATTTTTCTTGTTAAATCAACACGATCAGACATGTTAAGTTAACACTATACTATGTTGAAATAACACTTTCGTCCTGTTAAATTTACACGATCTATCATGTGAAATTGACACGATCATCATCATTTATTGGCGCTTAACCGCCTAAGCGATTTTGGCCGTCGCCTATCAAAGCACGCCAGTCATTCCTTTTTAGCGATAACTGACGCCAATTGGAAACCCCAAGGGAGTTCAAGTCATCCTCCACCTGTTGTTTCCATCTCAGTCGAGGCCTCCCCCTTCCTCTGCTGCCGAATTCGGGTGACGATTGGAAAACCTGAAATTGACACGATATGTTATGTTAAATCAACACGATCTATCATGTTAATTTAACAGGATTTTATTGTTAAATTAACACGATCTATCATGTTAATTTAACAGGTTTTTATTGTTAAATTAACCTTTAAAATAAAACACCTTTTTTGATTTTTTTAATAATTTTTATTTAGTTAATTCATTTATCGAAAACCTTTAACATACATATTTTCAGGTATGAAAGAATATAATGCTTGTATAATTTATTAACACGATCTGTCATGTTAATTCAACATGTTTTTATTGTTAAATTAACACGATCTATAATGTTAAATTAACACGATAATCATGTTAAATTAACACGATCATCATGTTAAATTAACACGATCATCATGTTAAATTAACACGATTTATCATGTTAAATTAACACGATCATCATGTTAAATTAACACGATCTATCATGTTAAATTAACGCGATCATCATGTTAAATTAACACGATATATCATGTTAAATTAACACGATCATCATGTTAAATTAACACGATCATCATTTTAAATAATAAAAGTACACATATGTACATACTTATATACTTATTTTAATCCAATCATTGGCAACTTCTGCATCGAAAACAGCAACAACAAGCCCCAATCTGAAAATTAAATAAAAATTGTTTCATTGAAAGCTCTTTAAATTATCCAAGCGATTTTAAAACTGGTAGCACACGTCCAATTAATGTAGGGATAAGTATCAAACGACGCCTTTTCTACCCGGTATCCATAATCCTAAAGCGCTTCCATGGTATTGTTGTTTTTAACCTACCCCGACATTTTTGGACGTGTTTTAGCAGGAAGCGTTTACAAAATATGAAAAACAACACAAATTACTTACCCAAAACTTTTTGCAAAACTTCACAACTTATTCGCAAGTTAAGAAATTATAAATTTCACAAAATATTAATTATTTATAATATCTACAACTTTTCATCAAGTCGGTATCTACACACTGACTTAAATTCTGTTCTTTTGAGAACAATTCTGTTCACAAGCTTTGATGGGGAACAGATGATGCTCGAAAACAACACTTGTTCATGTTAAAACAAACCGAATTTAGTGTAAGGGATACACACTAATGTAATTCTAATGCAGAAGTATTTCATGTTATTTTAACCATACGCTTCATGTTAAAATGTTCGTGTTGATTTTCCGAAATTGTTTTTGTTTTACGTACAAGAGGTGTTCATGTTGATTTAACATGAATCATGTTAACTAAAAATGTAAGAAATTTTTCTGTGTGAATGTATGTATATTTTTGTCGCCACGGGTGTCGGAACTTTCCGGCTCTTACAGAATAAACGCTGTTTAATGACCAATTTTCTCCGACTGTGATAGAGAGTACTAACGCCACATGCGTACTTTGGTTATGTAAGACTGTGCCCACGTGTATCAATTTACTCGTTTAATTGCAAACTCTCAATTTGTCACGCAAAAAGGTTACAAACAAAAATTTTTTAAAGAATTGTTGACGAGAAAATGAAAAGAGAACTTGTTTCTTTAGCAGTCTATTTAATTATTAAATTAAACTCAGAAAAATATTACAAATAAAATAGATGAGCTTTAAAAAATGTTTGTGGTTCCTTTCTTTTCTATCTTCTTCTCGTTCGTGATGTGTCATCCGTATGTCTTACCGATTATAATTGGAACTGGTATCGGTCGATGGTGTTAAATGTTATCTAGCGATGGGGAATTCGGCGGTAACACTCGTCGATCTCATGGTTCAATTTTCTTCACCGAAGGACCATAAATCTTCCGGAGCACTTCTCTAACAAATTCTCAAAGGGCCATGCAATCTTCCTTGGGAACTGTTTATGATTCCGAGCCTCCAGCTCTTCTATGATTATAACCTCCTGCGGGTGATGGGTTTAAAATATACCCGAGTTAGGTATGCTTGTGGTGAGAGGCGGCTAAAATCCACAAAAGGTAATGACGTGCCACCTGATAGTTGATCTATGGATATGAAGGGATGAGACGACCTAGAAGGTTCCTCTCCAGATAGCTCCCATAACAGTCGGACAAGTACCGCATGGTGCTGGTCCAGGAGCGTGCTGGGTTCATATCCGGACTGCTTTTATCCTTAACCAGGGTTCGGAATTATTCATTTATGAAGATTCAAGTACGTTCTTTTGCATTCGCATTCACGAACATGAACATTAAAAAAAAAATTTGCATTCGCGTTCGTGAATAAGAACGTATAAAAAAACCACACCGTTCACGTTCATGAATGAATTCGTGCATCATTCATAAATGCCTTCTCGAATCTATATATGTACGTACTTCTTGCCGTTCATCTTCATAATTCACGAAGGCATTTAAGAACGTGCGTTGAATGCATATTTTGTATGGCATATTCGCAGAAGGTTGTAGTAAATTGATATTGCGAGTATACCGACAGGAATGTGAACCAAAACAATCTTTTGACGGGACTTCAAGGTTTTATTCAGGGATATGAAGTACCTTCTTAGGGGTAATTTCTATAATTTTTCGGGACCATTTTGAAATTGTTTTCGGGACCATTTCGGGATTATTTTCCGAACTTTTCGGTATTGTCTTCGAGACTTTTTCGGGATTGGTTTTTCAAACATTTCGTGATAATTTTGGGATTGTTTTCAGATCATTGCAGGATTGTTTTTGGGACTTTTCGGGACTTTTTCTAACCATTTCGGGATGATTTTTGGGCCATTTCATGTTCTTAGAGTTCTTAACCATTTCAAGAAAAAATTTCGGGATGCAGTTTTGTGCAAGCACACTACCTTAAATTATCATCATCTGCATGCTTACATGCACATGTTCAAAAATTGTTAACGCGAGATTTTTCGTATACACAAACATTCATACCTACCTACATACAACACATGCTATTGTTCTACTAACTAGCGACAATGCCTTGTGGTTATCCCACACACAAAACAAATACAGAAATGCGAGCGCTGTTAAGGCCATCCGACACAGTAAATTTAGAATGTCCATGCCTCAGCTGCGTTTTACTAATACATATAGCATTTGGCTGCCCTCGTGTCACATATACGTGTCTTCGGCAATCGTCGTGTCTCTGCCGGCGATGATTGGCCAAAATCTAAAATTAAATTTGAGGCTCGCTCAATTTTACTGTGTCCGGTCATGAATGACTGATTGACCAGCAGTGTGGTAGGTAATGTTGTTATGCGCTAGGCTATTGCGCTAGCGCAGTAACTTCCACTTGCGTTGATGAAATTGTTATCATAAATCAGCTATTATTATTTCATTGTATAAAATAAATTGTATTATAGTAAACAATTTTTTTATAAGCAAATAAAATATGTTTAACTAAATATTAAGCAAAATAAAATATTAACATATTTTCTTGCCTAAAATAATTCTCGATCTTTTTTTCAAACTAACTCAAGGTTCAAAACGATGGAAATAATCAACCCTGCATTGTTTGGTCGTTAACGGATTATAATTTTCTGTATTGTTTTTCCTATTATTAACGAGTCTTAAAGGAGGTTTGTTACTACCTGCATTGTATTTCGCATGGGCAGTGTTTAACTAGCCTTAAAAAATAAGCTGCTCGTTTATACTGCCTTCAAAAATCCTTTAAAAAGAGGATTCATTCAAATCCTTTCAACCAATTTATATGTTTAGTTCCAATTGTGAATATGTCGTCCTCGCAATTTTCCATTTTGAATGTCTACAGTAAACTAAATAAACGCAAGTAGGAATGCATTTTTTGTGCCGATGGTTTGGGGATGCCGGCGTCATCAGCAATGCAGCCATTCAGTTTAAGGTCTTTCCCACAGCTAATGGGCCACCACTTTCCCACAGCTTGGGACCCACCACATAAAAACAAACTTCCAATGAGATCCAATATTCAGGCCTCAAATATGATGATAACTCAGTCTTTATATAACGACCACTGCAAACGAAATAGGAATATGATTAAGGAAATCAGGGCATGTTCTTGGAATGTCCGAACCTTTAGCAGGGAAGGTGACGATGCCCGCCTAGTTGGGGTCCTCAAACTGGCAAAAGCTGACATCACCGCTATACAAGAAATGCGATGGACGGGGCAAGGTTATAAGACCATCCAAACCTGCAATGTCTACTGGAGCGGCCACACTAATGAGCGCAGATTCGGCGTCGGTTTTGTGGTGGGAAAGAGGCTTGTCTTTCACAGCCGTGAACGAGCGTCTCGCCACAATCTGAATAAAACTACGATTTTTCACCATATCATTTATCTGTGCGCACGCACCGACCGAGGACAAGGACGACGTGGAAAAAGATGCATTCTACGCGAAATTAGAAGAAACTTATGAGCGCTGCCCCCGTCATGATATCAAAGTCGTGCTTGGCGACTTTAACGCCAGGGTGGGCAAAGAGGGTGTATTTGGCCCCACTGTCGGAAAGTTTAGCCTCCATGAAGACACTTCGCCGAATGGATACAGGCTGATCGACTTCGCCGGTGCACGAAATATGGTCGTAGCCAGCACCAGGTTCAAGCATAAAAAGATCCATCAAGCAACATGGCTATCGCCAGATCGGAAGACACGGCATGCTTCCAGCGTTATGGACGTACGTACGATGCGGGGTCCAAACATCGACTCCGATCACTACTTGGTAGCAGCCAAGATTCGTACTCGCCTAAGTACAACAAAAGAGGCACCACAAAAAACGCAAGGAAAGCTGGACGTCGAAAAGCTACAGTCACAACAGACAGCCAATGATTTCGCAGGACGACTCACGCACCTGCTCTCTGAGAGCACAATTCAACCCAGCGGAGTGCACGAGCAGTGGGAGCATATCTCCGGATCACTTCGTACCGCAGCCGAAGAAGTAATTGGATTCCGGCAAACGCGAAAAAAAACAGCTGGTACGATCATAGAGAGTGCAACGACGCAATGAAAAGAAAGGACGACGCCTATAAGGCAACGTTAAAAGCGAATGCAACGAGGAGCGTGTGTGAACACTACCGCGAGATGAAGAGAGAAGCGAGACGGCTTTTTCGGGCGAAGAAAAGGGAAGCGGAAAAGCGTGAAATCGAAGAGCTTGAAATGCTAGGCAGCAGAAGCAACGCCCCAAAATTTTATCAAAGAATTCGACGAATGACGGAAGGTTTTAACCCCGGGGCAAACTCCTGTAAAAATGACAACGGCGACCTGGTGACAGATGTTGCGAGAGTACTTATGGAGGGATCACTTCTCTGCCCTTCTAAACGGAGGAACGGAGCAACAATCCAGAGAAGAGGACGAACCCGACCCCACAATCGAAGACGATGGAATCGAAGTTCCACAACCCGACTATAACGAGGTGCGAGTAGCTGCCCGCCTGCAATTTAAATGCGGCGGCGAGGAGCTGGTAAGGTGCATGCACCAGCTCTTGTGCAGAATATGGTCGGATGAATGCATGCCTGAAGATTGGAATATAAGTGTTCTCTGTCCAATCCATAAGAAGGGTGATCCCGCAAACTGCACCAACTATCGTGGAATCAGCCTTTTGAGTATCGCATATAAGGTCCTATCAAGCGTATTGTGCGAAAGACTGAAGCCTGACGTAAACCGACTGATTGGACCTTATCAGTGTGGCTTCAGACCTGGTAAATCTACCATCGACCAGATTTTTACAATACGCCAAATCTTGGAAAAAAACCGTGAGAAAAGGATCGACACACACCATCTCTTTGTTGATTTTAAAGCCGCCTTCGACAGCACGAAAAGGAGTTGCCTATATGGCGCTATGTCTGATTTTGGTTTCCCAGCAAAACTTATACGGCTGTGGAAAATGACGCTGACCAACACCACCAGCTCGGTCAGAATTGGGAAGGACCTCTCCGGGCCGTTCGAAACTAAACGAGGTTTCAGGCATGGCGACCCCCTATCGTGCGATTTCTTTAATTTGATGCTGGAGAAAATAATACAAGCTGCAGAACTTAACCGAGATGGAACAATATATTACAAGAGCGTACAACTGTTGGCGTATGCCGACGACATCGACATCATTGGCCTCAACAACCGCGCCGTAACTTCTGCGTACTCCAAATTAGAAAAGGAAGCGGAAAAAATGGGTTTGGTGGTGAACGAAGGTAAAACGAAGTACCTGCTGGCATCAAGCTAAGAGTCAGCGCATTCGCGTCTTGGCAACCACGCCACTGCTGGCAGCCATAATTTCGAGATAGTAAGGGACTTTGTATACCTGGGAAGCAGCATTACTACCAACAACAATGTAAGCCTGGAAATCCATAGAAGGATAACTCTTTCAAACAAATGCTACTTTGGGCTGAGTAGGCAATTGAGAAGTAAAGTCCTCTCTCGACGAACAAAAACAACACTCTATAAGTCACTTATCCGGTACCGTCCTGCTATATGGTGCAGAAGCATGGACACTGACAGCATCTGATGAGGCGGTTCTGGGAGTATTCTAGAGAAAAATTCTTCGAAAGATTTATGGACCCCTAAAAGTTGGCGACGGCGAGTACCGAAGAAGATATAATGATGCAGACGTGGACATAGGTCAGCGAATTAAAACCCAGCGGCTCCGCTGGCTAGGACACGTGGTGCGAATGAACGAAGACGCTCCGGCCCAGAATGTATTTTTATCGGCACCCGCAGGGGGAAGTAGAGGAAGAGGGAGACCACCACTTCGATGGCAGGACCAAGTAGAGGCAGATCTGCGAGCACGCGGTGTCTCTAATTGGCGTCAGTTGGCTCAACAAAGAACCGACTGGCGTAACATGTTGGACGGCCAAAATCGCCTAGGCGGTTAAAGGCTATTTTAAGTAAGTAAACACTACCCACGCGAAATACAATGCAGGTAGTAACACACATCCTTTAAGACTCATTAATAGTAGACAATTCCTTACAAAGGAAAAACAATACAGAAAATTATAAACCATCAACGACCAAACGATGAAGCGTTGATTTTTAGGAGATGCAGCTAATTATAATTCCCGGAAAAGAACTATGCACTCAATATAAACTAAGCATAAACGAGCGGATTATTTGTTAAGGCTAGTTTACCACTGCACACGCGAAATACAATTCAGGTAGTAAAAAACCTCTTTTAAGACTCGTTAATAGAAAACAATTCCTTAAAAAGGAAAAACAATACAGAAAATTATAAACCATCAACGACCAAACGATGAAGGGTTGATTTTTAGGAGATGCTGCTAATCATAATTCCCGAAAAAAACTATGTACTCAATATAAACTAAGCATAAACGAGCGGATTATTTGTTAAGGCTAGTTAACCACTGCACACGCGAAATACAATGCAGGCAGTAAAAAACATCTTTTAAGACCCGTTCATACCAAACAATGAAAGGTTGATTCTTTTCATGCGCTTTGAAATTTTGAGTTAGTTTGAAAAAAAGATCGAGAATTATTTGAGGCAAGAAAATATGTTAATATTTTATTTTGCTTAATATTTAGTTAAACATATTTTATTTGCTTATTTAAAAATTGTTTATTATAATACAATTTATTTTATACAATGATATAATAATAGCTGATTTATAATAACAATTTCATCAACGCAAGTGGAAGTTACTACGCTAGCGCAATAACCTAGCGCATAACAACATTACCTACCACACTGCTGGTCAATCGGTCATTCATGACCCGACACAGTAAAATTGAGCGAGCGTCAAATTGAATTTTAGATTTTGGCCAATCAGCGCCGGCAGAGACACCACGACTGCCGAAGGCACGTATATGTGACACGAGGGCAGCCAAATGCTATATGTATTAGTAAAACGCAGCTGAGGCATGAACATTCTAAATTTACTGTGTCGGATGGCCTTAACAGCGCTCGCATTTCTGTATTTGTTTTGTGTGTGGGAAAACCACAAGGCATTGTCGCTAGTTAGTAGAACAATAGCATGTGCTGTATGTAGATAGGTATGAATGTGTGTGTATCCGAAAAATCTCGCGTAAACAATTTTTGAACATATACATATGTAAGCATGCAGATGATGATAATTTAAGGTAGTGTGCTTGCACTATATGAACATGAAATGGCCCAAAAATCATCCCGAAATGGTTGGGAAAAGTCCCGAAAAGTCCCAAAAACAATACTGCAATGATCCGAAAACAATCCCAAAATTCTCACGAAATGATTGAAAATCCAATCCCGAAAAATTCTCGGAATAATCCCGAAAAAGTCCCGAAGACAATACCGAAAAGTCCTGAAAATAATCCCGAAATGGTCCCGAAAACAATTCCAAAATGGTCCCGAAAAATTATAAAAATGGCCCCTAAGAAGGTCCTTTATATCCCTGAATAAAACCTAGAAGTCCCGTCAAAAGTTTTTTTTTTGGTTCACATTCCTGTCGGTATACTCGCAATAGCATTTTTCAAATTTTCTACTACAACCTTCTGCGAATATGCCATACAAAATATGCATTCAATGCACGATCTTAAATGCCTTCGTGAATTATTCACGCCACATATGCATACGTATATGAAGATGAACGGCAAGAGGTACATGCATATATACTATATATATTATATAGATTCGAGAAGGCATTTATGAATGATGCACGAATGCATTCATGAACGTGAATGGTGTGGATTTTCGTATACGTTCTTATTCACGAACGCGAGTGCAAATATTTTTTTTAATGTTCATGTTCGTGAATGTGAGTGAAGAAGAGTGAATGTTTCCGAACCCGGTCCTTAACACTCCCCAAAACGAGCCATACATTCTCCCATATTTACCGGCTTTCCAGGTTTTAAGAGGGAACACTTGCCTGCTTCCTCTTTCTCTGAAATGCAACGGTGCCCTCGTTATGTTCAGCATCCTGCGGGCCAAACACCGTTCCATCAGGCGAGCACACAGACACAAAAACAACCTCGCCACCATTTCCACAGCCACCATAGAGGTTGATAATGCCATTTGGGTGGCGAAGAACTCTAAATTATTGGACCCAAACGGCATATTCATCCTGTACCTTAAGCATATAGGCGACCATTTGACATTTCCGATGTGATTTTATCAATATTTTATTTATTTTGGTTTGAAGTAAGGTCTTATTAAGAGCTTATACAAGGGTAAAGCTCATTAAAAATTTGTTTTCATTTGAACGCTTTCATAACAGCATTTTAACCATCTTATTCATACACATTATAACTGCGTAATAGTAAAAACTAATTTTAACTTTATAAAACTGTTATAATGAACTTTATTCATAAACGCTTTATAAACGTCTTGTAACTATTATCAGTCTATATTAGACTTTATGGTCAGATCTTCGCAAAGCTCGTACATTTCATGAACCATAAATCTTCCAGAAAACTTCTCAAATATTCATCTCATCTTCTCTCGACACTCTTCATGATTCCGACCTTCCAACTCTTCAATAACACTGGATCACAAATTCCAACTTTTTTTCTGCACCAGAGACGCCATAGTGAAATTCCTATGTAAAATCACCTCCTAATTCCGAAAATCAAAGTTATTTTTACTTGAATGGTACCGTTTTTAAGATATTTACGATTTACCGTTATTTCAAAAAACAAAAAAGATGGCTCCACTTAATCGTGTATATCTCAAGAACAAATTGAGATATTCGAAAACGGTTTGAAAAATTTGAAAGCTTATAAAATTTACTATAATCAGTACATACAACACTTTTTGCTAGGTCCTGCAGATTCAAACATAGTGAACAATCATTACGGATTTTTGAAATTTTTTTTGTAAAAATATAAAAAAATTGTACTTTGCGAGGAAGCATCTCGAAAACTTTTTGTTTTTTAGCAGAGATTCCCCCCCCCCCCCCCCTCTAAGCTCTGTTTTATTACAAAAAAAAACAAGCTATCAGTGAACAAAATCGATGAACTGATACAAAAGTTATAAGCATTCAAGTAAATATATCCATTTAATACTTAAGTACCCTACAAATAATAGCATATGTACATATGGTTCTGTCTTAATTCTATGATCTTATTTTATAATTGAAAAAGTTATGTGTCTTGTTTTCACGCTTATTTATATTAGGATCGGTTTCTCTTATGAGAAAGCAACAGTAGTCGCCCATCATAGCGACATCCCAGAATCCTTGATACCGACTTTCAATCACTTTCATTTGCTGGTGAAACCTTTCGCCATGCTCGTCACTTTCGTCGCCAAGATTAAGTGGGAGTGTAAGAAATGAATTTTTAAAGACATATTTACTCCTGAAAGAAAATAAAAAAGTAAATTAGATAAATACATAAGTGACACATTAGTATATAATTTTCTTAGGCTGGATTTATCTTTCAATTCAGAACAAATTTTTTGTTTATATTTTTCCCGTTCTTGTTTGTTCGGAACTGGACGATGAATTCAGATTTATGGCTATATATTCTCATGTAAATTTATGTAATATATAATTTATTATAATATGTTTTTTTATTTACCCATTTCCGCATAGTTTTTGATTAAGTCGTTCACTATCATCTCATAGTTAGGACTTTTGTGTTTGCCTAAAAAAGAAGTAACGACCTTTTCAAAAGAATCCCACGCTGCTGCCTCCACTGGTGACAATAGTTCTTTGAAATGGTTATTGGTCATCATTTTCCTTATTTGCGGTCCCACAAAAATCCCTTCCTTTATTTTTGCTTCTGAAATCTCTGGGAAGATTGTCTTCAAATGATGAAAAGCTTCGCCTTCTTTGTCCAAAGCCTTCACAAAGTTTTTGATAAGGCCGAGCTTGATGTGGAGCGGAGGTAGAATTATTTTTTCCTTCTTTATAAGTGGAGAGTATTTTATGTTATCTACCCCAACTTGAAACTCGATTCGTTCTGGCCAATCTTTTATGATGTAGTGGTCTTGACGAGCTCGGCTATCTTATTTGCATAGAAAGCAACAGTATTTTGTGTATCCACTTTGTAGACCACATAGCATTCCAACGACTTTAAGATCGGCACATATTTTCCAATCATGTTCTTCGTATTTGATTAACTTGAGCAATTTTTGCATTATCTCATATGTTTCCTTCGTATTTACTGCATGCGCGATCGGGATAGATGGCTTTTGGTTGCCAATATGCAATAATACGGCCTTTAAACTTAATTTATTGCCGTCTATGAACAATCGCCACTCTTTTGAATCATATGGTTCACCAAATTGTTTGAATAGGCCAGCAATGTCTTTGCAGTAACAAACACTCTTCCCTTGACCCTAAGCTGGCCTTGTCCGGCGATGGGTCGTACGAACAAGATGAACTCGAATAACCTGAATAAAAACGAAAAATCTAAAAAACAAACAACGCCAAATTTCACTCCTCAGCAAAGGAGAGCTATGGAGGAGCAGGCGAGGAAGCAACAACAACGCCGGAGGACAACCTCCGTTCCACAATCAAGGGGGGGATCGACAGCGATGGCAACTACGAGTCGGTCAACCAACCCTCTATCGAATAAGATTGACTTGATGGGAGCTAGCACCAGTGCGGTTGCCAACGCAGCTAAGCGGACAACGGCGGATGCTAAACTCCCATCAACCGCTGATATGAAAACCAGTATCTTTACGTCTGTGGCAGCGGTCTCACGACCTGGCCTCGGAGTTTCGAAGGAGAAGGAAGCTGCAACTGAGATGTCGGCAAGGAGAGCGACCGCGATGGCAACTACGGGTCCGCACTCCAGGGAGACATCTCCCCGCCGCTTCACATACCACGAGAAAAGATTGGCTGCAAAGATCCTGAAGAGGTATGAAGGGGTACCGCAGGAATCACTGTCGCCGAATTCCAGTAAATCTGTAGAGCTAGCGAAAGCTGTGATACCGGATTTCCAAAATTCGTACATGCCAAAGAGGTTAAAAGTTAACCCTTTCAAGCGCCAGAGATCGGATCTGGAGTTTATTCCCCCTCCCAAGCGGCATCAGAATACCTCTGGAGCGGGCAAACTAAGCTTTGCTGAGGTAACCAAGGACAGGATCCTTATAGGCGTCCTTGACCGAGGCAATGACCGTCTGGCCATCCCCAAGGACCGGTGGCGTTACGTGCGAAATGAACTCGGCAACATTCTTCTCAACGTTGCTCCGGAGTTTCCGGGTAGTTCGGCACGAGTAACGGATGCGGGTTGGCACCAGGGTCAAATTAAATTACTCGCATGCGAGGATGCAAAAACCGTAGCACTGTACAAGGCAGCAGCTGCTAAACTGGGTGAAGTCTACCAGGGCGCAAAGATAGAGGTCGTCGACTGGAAGGACATTCCAGCTCGTCCAAGGGCAAGGGCGTGGATTCCGGCCATCCCTGACGAACCCGAGAGAATACTCGGGATGCTACGGCTAATGAATCCGTCCCTCCCAACGCATGACTGGAGTGTCAATCTGGTCGGGGATGCGGTAGGGCCCGACAGACAGGTGGTGTTCACCATGAATAAAGAGTCAATCGAGCCCCTCAAAAGGTGCAATGGCCTAGTACACTACAGCGTAGGCCAGATCGTTATCCACGTATATCGTGGTGATGCTCAGCGCGCTGCCTTCTCGGCTGCTCCGGGGGAACCGGAAAACTTATTACCAGAAGAGGAAGCGGAGGATTCCGATGCGGAAAGCATGTTATCCGCCACGTCTCTTGGCGATAGTGCTGTGAAAAACTCGGAGATGGAGGACAGCCTACAGGACGAGGAAGTCCTTGACGTCACGGTGGTAGCAGCCAACGCTGAGCGACTAACATCTAACGCTACAGGCAGCAGGACTCCTGCAACGCCACATCGGGCAGTTAATCGGAACAACTCGTCGTTGATAGGCAACCTCCGGGATGGAGCAAACCTCGACGATATGGGGACGGCAGGGAAGTCTGTGCGCTCTCATGTTGGTGGTGCTTCAGATTAATTTGCACAAATCTAAAGTGGCTTCGGCTGCTTTAAGTAGTCGTCTCTCTAAAGGCGACGTGGATGTGGTCCTCATCCAAGAACCCTGGGTCAATAGCTCGAGAATCTGCGGATTGGGGACTAAGGGCTTCAAGCTCATTCGAGCCAGCGAGGAGAGCAAAGTCAGAACGTGTATTTTGGTCAAGTCTGAGTTGAACTCCTTTCTCCTACCTAACTACACCAATGGTGATATTACCGCTATCAGTCTAACGGTCGACAGCACCCGCCTGACGGTGGCGTCGGTCTATATGCCCTACGACGCCGAAGAACCCCCACCACAAACGGAGGTGAAAGACCTGGTGTCAAATTTCTGCACGGGTAATCTTATTATTGGAGCGGACGCTAATGCTCACCATGTCCAATGGGGGAGCTCCGACATTAATGCCAGGGGCGAGTCTCTGTTTGATTACCTCTTAACAACCAACCTGGTGATTTGCAACGTGGGTAATGAGCCTACTTTTATCACTAAGACCCGCAGGGAGGTCATAGACCTCACTATCTGTAGTGAAGGCGCTTATGAGTGGGTCAGAAAATGGCGGGTTCTGGAAGAACATTCTTTCTCCGACCACCGTTACATAGAAATGGTTTTAGACTTTATTGTAGAACAACCAATCATGAAGCGCAATCCACGTAACACTGATTGGCAGTTACACAATGAAATATTAGACAGAGACCTACCAGTACTGCCCTCACAAGCCCCCTCATCAGTAGAGGAGCTGGAGGATCTTGTTACTACATTTACATCGGCGCTCTCAAATGCTCTAGGACAGGCTTGTCCAGTGCCAAAACCACGCGGTAAACACAGGCCACATTGGTGGTCCTACGATTTGGACTCGCTCCGAATATCATGCCGGAAACAATTTAACAAGGCCAAGAGCTTCGGCTCTGAGCCTCATTGGCATGAATATAAAGCTAAACTAAGGGCCTACAAAAAAGCTCTGAGACAGGCGAAGAGAACCTCGTGGAGAAATTTCTGCACTGGCGTCGAAAAGGTCGACGACACAGCGAGACTTAGACGAGTCCTCTCGAAAAGTCAAACAACCATCAGCTATTTGCGAAAGCCTAACGGATCCTGGACCAGCACGGAAGAGGAAACCCTTGAGCTGCTCTTGAATACACATTTTCCGGGGAATCTGCATGATGCACCACTAGCACCTGCAACAAACCTGGCAGTAAATATACCCATCACTGAGGAAAGAGTAAGGTGGGCAGTTAAGAGCTTTGAACCGTATAAGGCTGCCGGGCCGGACGGGATTATCCCCGCGCAACTTATAAACACGTTGGAGACATCAGCTAAATGGCTGGTATTTCTCTTCACAGCCTGCCTGGCTCTCAACCACATTCCGGGCTCCTGGAGAAGCGCCACGGTAGTGTTTATTCCTAAGGCTGGGAAGGCATCCCACTACGAGCCAAAAGATTACAGACCGATCAGTCTCTCGTCCTTTGTACTCAAAACCTTTGAGAGGATACTAAGCGACTACCTTTCAACGACTATTGATAGCAACCTTATCTCTAGCTATCAGCATGCATACACCAAGAGTAAATCAACAGAAACTGCTCTGCACAGCCTAGTATCTGTCATTGAGAAATCGCTGTGTGAAAAGGACTACTGTCTCGTGGCCTTCTTAGATATTGAGGGGGCTTTCAACAATATAAGCCCGGAGGCGATCAACTCCGCTCTAACTAATCTGGGCGTAGATAGACCTCTAACTGGTTTAATTGACCAACTTCTAAGAGGAAGGAAAATAGCTTCTTCACTTGGTACGGTCGAGTTATCACGCTATGTCACAAGGGGAACGCCCCAGGGTGGTGTTCTTTCCCCGCTTTTATGGAACCTCACAGTCAACTCGTTGCTACGTGACACAAGCTGGGGGGGCGGGAAGATAGTGGCATACGCAGACGATTTAGCTATTGCATTCAGAGGCAAGTTCCCACAAACTCTGTGTGACCTGATGCAAGTAGCACTGCGAGAGGTTTCGAGGTGGTCCTCTCGCTGCGGACTTAGTATCAACCCGGGGAAAGTGGAACTTGTCCTCTTCACCAACCGGTACAAAATACCGCCACTAAGCCTACCAGAACTAGATGGCACGCGCCTGGGCTTGTCGGATAAGGCCAAGTTTCTAGGCATAGTTCTGGACAGGAAACTGAATTGGAAGGAGAATGTTCTTCAGCGCCAGAAGAAAGCTTGCATCGCTCTTTACACATGCAAAAGAGCCATTGGCAAAAAATGGGGGCTCAGCCCTAGAGTATGCAGTTGGATCTACACGGCCATCATTCGCCCAATCATGCTGTATGGAGTCGTCGTATGGTGGCCGGCACTGAGCAAGACAACATACCTGAATCTGTTGCGGAAAGTCCATAGATCCAATATGATCTGTATAAGCGGTGCGCTAAGGACAACGCCCAACGAAGCCCTCCAGGCCATTCTGGGCATTTTGCCACTTGATCTGGAAGGGTTTCGGTCAGCGGCGGCATCAGCTCTGCGCCTAAGAGAAACCTCCAGTTGGGGTGCGGGTACTATTGGACACTCCAGTATTCTGGAATCTTACAGCTTTCTCCCTCTAAGCACAGATCGTTGTGCGACCACTACAGTCGGGGATAGCTGCTTCAAAATAAACATTCCCAGCAGAGAAGACTGGGAGAGGACGGATTGGTGTCCCGAAACAAATGGTGGCACTTCCATATACACCGACGGCTCGAAGTTGGACGGCAGAGTTGGAGGAGGGGTTTATTCAAGGGATTTGGACCTTGAACTCTCCTTCAGACTACCTGATCATTGTAGCGTCTTCCAGGCGGAAGTCTCGGCAATCCGGGACGCCGCGGCCTGGTTAAGCAAACGTGTTATCGGAGGAGATATCACTATTTTCAGCGATAGCCAGGCGGCAATCAAATCCCTTGGCTCATACACGTTCAACTCTGAACTGACGCTCAGCTGTCGTCGATCTCTTCAGGAGATGGCCCAACAGAACCGCGTAAACCTCATATGGGTCCCGGGACATAGGGACATTGAGGGAAACTGTAAGGCAGACGAGCTTGCCAGGCAGGGCACGACCAAGCAGGTTCTTCAGGATAAAGAGCGCTTAGGTATGCCGTTCGCCACATGCAAACTAATGCTGAAGGAGCACACACTCCGTCAAGCCAACGAAAGATGGCTGCAATCCCCAGGGTGTCGGATATCGAAACAAACCTGGCCAAAATGGGATCTTAAAAGGTCTAGACGCATTTATACCCTAACTAGGAGGGAAATCTGCATATTGATAGGGGCATTAACCGGTCACTGCCTCATTGGTAGGCATGCAGAAAGGCTAAGTATGCCCTTCCGACGATGCTGCAGGAGTTGCAAAGATGATGAGGAGGAGGAAACGGTGGAGCACCTCATCTGCAACTGTCCGGCTTTAAGCGGCGTGAGAACGCGCTTTTTGGGAGTTCCGTTCCTAGATAGTCTAAGCCAGATCGCGGAACTGGACATAAAGGACTTGATGGGCTTCATAAAGTCATCTAAGTGGTTCGAGGAGGAGTAACGGTGTCGGTTTAGGAGTGTCAGTCCCGGGATTCTGCTATGTGGAAAATCCCAACAACTCAGGGATTTTCCATATGGCTGGGTCCGGGGCTGACTTTCCTTGTGTTGGTGGTATCACAACGGGCCTTCAAAACTGGCCTAAGTGTGCCTCTGCGGCAGCCACTTGAACCTACCTACCTAACAAACACTGTCCTCCTTCGTATAGTACTTGGAAAATTCTTTGTGACGAGTTCTATAATATGTTACCTTAACATCGGATGAAACAAATTTAAATTGTTGCATTAGAGAGGCGTGTAGTTCGGCCTTTTCCCTTGACAATTCCAAATCCCTTATCCAATCATTGAGTTGTGCTTGTGACAAAGAATTTCTTTCGTTTTCCGTTTGAAATTCAGTACAACATGATGCCGCGTAATCAGATACTACTGTTGACAATGAAACTGGAGCCGGAACTAAAGTTAAATTTGATTCTGGCAATGTCGCTTCTGTTGAAATTAGTTCTGGTAATGACACTGTAGATACGCTCGCATAGGTTACTTTTCTGGACTTTCCAACCTCAAGTACTTTTGTAGTACAAATATAGCAGTCCGTTGAATGGCAAGTTGGTTCCCTCCACTTCATTGGTATAATAAATTTCACACGTCGCCTAAATAGATAGTTTCAGAAATTAGTCAGCTATGCATTAAAAGGGAACAAATTCCTAATTTTTACAACGTACCTTTTTGTTCCGGTTTCCGAAGAAATCAATTCGACTCGGCATGTGGTGCACACAGTGTTCGGTGTCCATGGTTTTTAGGCTCAATTCCAAAACACTTATAGTATGTAACTTTCAAAGGATTTGAAAACACACGTCTCATACTTTTAACAATAAATTGACCGCAGATGAAACAGAACATATCTGGATCATTTGTACACTCAAACTCTCGCGCCCTTTTATTCATTTATTATTTTTAAGTAAATGACGGGTTATAAACTGCAATTATAAACTGAACAGTATCCGGCGAGCCTTGCAGATATTATGAAGGAACAAGGCGCATGTACTCTTATTTATACTTAGATCCAGTAAAAATTCAAGCCTACCTAAACAAAAAGGTTCCCTAGTTCTACAAAGAAAACACTACCTGCCTCAAAAATATGCTCTTGTTTAAAATGTACCTAGGTTTGAGAAAACGACACTAACAACTTTTTGTATCTAATAACTTTTCGAAAATCTACCTGCTAACTAACTGATATACGAATACTAACACATATGTACCAGTAGGGTACTTAAGCATTAAATGGATATATTTACTTGAATGCTTATAACTTATGTATTAGTTCATCGATTTTGTTCACTGATAGCTTGTTTTTTTTGTATTAAAACAGAGCTTAGAGGGGGGGAGGGGGGGGGGGGGGGGAATATCTGCTAAAAAACAAAAAGTTTTCGAGATGCTTCCTCGCAAAGTACAATTTTTTTTATATTTTTCCAAAAAAAATTTTAAAAATCCGTAATGATTGTTCAAAATGTTTGAATCTGCAGGACCTAGCAAAAAGTGTTGTATGTACTGATTATAGTAAATTTTATTAGCTTTCAAATTTTTCAAACCGTTTTGGAAGAGCTCAGTTTGTTCTTGAGATATACACGATTAAGTGGAGCCATCATTTTTGTTTTTTGAAATAACGGTAAATCGTAAATATCTCAAAAACGGTACCATTCAAGTAAAAATAACCTTGATTTTCGGAATTAGGAGGTGATTCTACATAGGAATATCACTATGGCGTCTCTGGTGCATTTTGGCTGCAAACCAGTGTAATTAAAAACTCCGCGGGTAAGGACTTTAAAAAATGCCCAGGTAGGTATGCCTGTCGTTGGAAGCTACTAAAATCCACAAAAGGTAATGACGTGCAACCTGATAGCTGATCTGTGGATATGATGCCTCTCATTAACAACCATCTAGTTGTTGTTGTTGTTAGCCGTAAAAACACTCCACGAAGGTTTTGGGGAGTGATGCCGAAATTGACAGCCCCTGGCCGGATATTAACCCGGTACGCTGCGGTACTCCCTTGCTACTGCCAGACTGTCGTGGTAGCGATTTTGGTATGACCAGTGGAACCTTCAGGAGAAAGAGCTCACGCATCTTTTCGATGAAAATTTTATTTTTCGTTTAAAGGTTTTAATTTATTGATGTCAATTTTACTATTTTAAATTTTTTTATTTTGAAGTTTTGCCTTAATAAGAGCTTATTATAAAGTTTGTTTACCGACCAAAAAAAAGTTCAGAGCAGGTTAGAGCAGAGCAGGACAGCTGTCAAAATAGAAATAGAGAAACTTAGAGCAACTCAGAGCAGAAATGTCATGAAACACTTGAATCTCAATAGTTTCTTTTTATTTAGCTTTTTTGTTTAAATCTTCAAAATGAATTCAAAAAGCATTGATTTTCTTGCAAGCTAATTTTTTTGAACTTTTCCAAAATTTATTTTTTCCTGACTGACAATTGCTTCTCTGCTCTAACTTACTCCATAAAAAAAGCTAGAGCAGAAATATGTGATCTGGATTACTCTAGTTTTGTTTTGAGCGTACCCATGAAACAAGAGATAGAGCAACCTAGAGCAAGAAAAGTGTTCGTTAAACACAGTTTTGTGAAATATCTCAATCTGGCGTAAGCTAGAGCAGCTCAATAAACAAACCTATAAATTTGTTTCCATTATAACTTCTTTGTAACAGCATTTTAAATTTATAAAACGTTTATGAATAATGTTTTTAATTATTTCATTTATAAACTCTTAATAAACCTTTAATAATTTTTTATGAATAAGGCTGTTAGAGCGGAGACTTTTAAAGGTTTCAATTTCGAATTCTATTGGCAAAAAATGAAAATAAAATTACATAAGGGCTTAGAACATGTCAGAACAAGGTGTGCTATAGTTATGATAAGGACTATATGTATTAGAGTGGTTCACAAATATGGACTTTTTGGAAATTCTAAAACGCTACCCCAATTATTGTTCCTTATGACAAAAAAAAAGAGGCTGCGATTTTTTTTTTTTTTGTTTAAGGTGGTTTAGAGGTCGCGCTACTCGTTTTCATAAAAAAATGAGATACTTGCAGTAAATATTTGGGTTTTTGTGTGTTGTTATTCTGTTTTCATTGGCGAATATTCCTGCAATTCAATAGCCTTCTTGGATGAGTAGAAAGGGTTTAACTCCTGAAATTATGTTTCGAAATAGAAAACGGTGCATATAAAACGCCTACACTGATCTCATTGCGCATTGGTTTTTTGGATATATTTCGCATCTATAAGGTTTATGACATCGCTGATTATGAATCCGATGTCAGTTTTTTTAAATTCTAAATGGCGGGTCCAATATGGCGGTGATTTTTTTGAAAACTAATTGGATTTTATTGAAACTTGGTACTCGGGGGTTTATGAGTTGTCTGATTACGAATCCGATATCGGTTTTTTTTAATTCAAAATGGTGGATCCAATATGGCGGTGCATTTTTGAATACTAATTCGACTGTTTGAAACTCGTCACTGATGGATTTATGACAACGATTTATATGAACTAGTATCGCTTGTGATCGAATAATAACTTTAGAGGGTCGTGAAGACCGCTAGCCTCGTACCCCCATCCATAATTTTCGGAGACGCCCCTAAAAATGTGGAACTTGTCCTTTATACCAAACGGTACAAAATACCACCGTTGAACCTACCAGAACTTAATGGCGCGAGCCTGAACTTGGCTGATAAAGCCATATTCTTGGGCACAGTTCTGGACAGGAAGTTAAACTAGAAGGAAAAAATTCTTCAGCGCCAGAGGAAGGCATGTATTGCACTTTACACGTGCAAAAGAGCCATTGGCAAAAAGTAGGGCCTCAGCCCCAAAATATGGATGGATCTACACTGCAATTATCCGACCTGGTATGCTATATGGATTCGTGGTATGGTGGCCTGCGCTGAGCAAGGCAACAAACCTAAATCTGTTAGGTAAAGTCTACAGATCTGGCATGTTGTTCTTGTTGTTGTTAACAATGCATTGTCCTGCCTAGAGTGTATGATCATTCCGAAGATCTTCATCAAGCTCTTCTAACGGGAGTCCAAGGAAACGCGCAGTTTCAACAGGGTTGGACCAAAGGGACAGAGGGGTTAGAAGAGTAAATTCAATTGGACAATTGAAGAGATTTAGGGTATCATAGGGGGTCCTACCACATGCAGGGCATGTGTTTGAAATTGTATCATTCAGTCTGGATAAGTAAGAGTTTAACCTAACACTGTATCAAGACCGAAGCTGTGCCATGGTGAATCTTGTCTCCCTTGGTAGGGTGCGTTCTTCTTCAGCAATATCGGGTGGAAAACTGTTTAGAACGTGGTTCACAGGTCGAGATCCGACAAAAGTATCAGCCGACTCGGTGTGGATGTCGGTAAAAGCCCGCTTATGATTCAAACGGTAAGGTAATATGATGCCGGATCTCGCCATAATGCTTACGGAGATGTCTCCTTATGTCTCTCGGGGGCGGATCTGTGTCCAAAAGATGACGGTTTGGATGTCCCGGCTTGTAGCAGTTCAGAAGGAATTGCCAGCTAAGCAATTCCGCGTGCTCTTTTACATTGAGCAGTTTTGCCTCTTGATTTAGGTGAGACTCAGGAGACATGAGGAGACATCCCGTAGCAGTTCCGATAGCGGTATTTTGGCAGACTTGTAACTTCGTCCAGTTGGTGTTACGCACGTTAGGCGACCATATGGGTGCAGCATAGTCAAAGACTGGTCGGCCAATGGCCTTATATATAGTCAGCAACGTTTCCTTGTCTTTTCCCCACGTACTGCCGACTTGAGGACTAGGGGCCCTTCCCCGTCGCTATTATTGTATAGTCGTCGGCATATGAAACGATGGTGGTGGGGGCATCTTCGATAGATAGAAGTTAAACAGTGTCGGGGATAGGGCACCACCCTGTGGCACCCCTTGTCTAATACGTCTGGGTTTTGATGTAGCGTTTCTAAAGATTACCGACGCCTGCCATCCGTTCAGATAATTAGCGGCTTATCTCTTTACCCCATCAGGTATCTGTGTCTCAAACAGATCTTGTATGAGAGTGGCATGGTTGACTGTGTCATAAGCTTTTGACAAGTATAGTGCCACTAACACAGTCCTGTGATTTGGTTGGGGTTGATTTAGGCGCCATTTATCTGCGTTGTAATAGCATTTAGGGTGGTGGTAGTGCTATGTAGCTTACGGAAGCCATCTTGATGACTAGCCAGGTGCAGATTTGCAGTATAATACGGGAGCAAGATGGACTCTTGCGTCTTCACTACCGGCGACAAAAGTGATATAGAGCGATATGAATCGCCTATGTTTGCCGGCTTTCTAGGTTTTAATAGTGGAACCACTCTCGCCTTTTTCCATATTTCAGGAATGACGAAAGTGTTCAGTGAAAGACTGAATAGAGCCGCTAGGTATTTGTGTCCCTCCTGACCTAGATGTTTCAACATCTTCATGGCAATACCGTCGAAACCGATGGGTTTTGAGGGCTTTTGCTCGTCTTATGGCTTCCGTGACCTCCGAGGCAGTGATGACAATGGGCGTGTTTTGGTTTTTGTATTTACGCGCCTGTCGCATGGTCCTACGTTTAGCTCTATCGGGCGGGGAATGTAGTATAAATTGTCGACAGAACGAGTTCGCACATCCCCTAGGGTCCTTCTTCACCCTGTCGCCGAAAGTGATATCCACTTTATCCTTATGCTTCGTTGGATTGGATAGAGCTTTGACCGTAGTCCAACACTATCGGTGAGATTGCATTGCTCCAGGTGTTGTTTTCATTAGGCCAGTTTGTGTTTATCGACCATCCTTCGAATTTCCGCGTTGAGATCCCTTATGCGGGGATTTGCGGGATTGAGACTTCGCACTTCATCTCTTTCTCTAGCCATGGCCGCTGCCTCCGCAGGGAAATTTGGTCTTATTTGGGATATTCGACCCGCAGGAATGAAGCGTTTAGAGGCCAAGTCAATGACTTTGCGGAAGTCTCGTTCGCCTTTGCGTACGTCCGTAGGAATGTGTAGAGCAGCCAAGGATTATTCCGTGTATGTCTCAAAACTGTTCCAGTCCGCCTTGGTAAAGTTAATGTATGTACCCTGCTCAGGTGTAATAAAGTCCGTCGGTCGTTCGATGGTAATGACTATTGGGAGATGGTCTGACGCCAACGTGAGTATGGGTCGCCAATTTGTGTTGTTCAGTAGTCCCGCTCTTACGATAGAAATATCCGGCGAACTATAGCAATTAGCCGATACTCTAGTTGGTGCATCTCCGTTCAGTGTACAGAAAGCTGTATCATCTATCTGTTCTGCAAGTGCATGCCCTCTATTGTCTGCTGGCAGGTTTGAATGCCACATGTCGTGGTGCGCATTGAAGTCGCCCAGGATCACGCGGTTATCTCCTCGTAGTAGCAGGCTAACGTCGGGGTGATAACCGGTGGGGCAACATGAGACAGGGGATGTGTAGATGTTAATGATTTGCAGGTCGACATCTCCTGTACGGATGGTTATGCCTTGGCTTTCTAAGATATCATCCGTTCCTTCGATGTCGGTATCAAATAGATCATACTGTACAGAGTTGTGTGTTATGAACGCTAGACCACCTCCTAGACCTCCTGTTACTCTGTGACGGTCTTTCCGATGGATGTTATATCCGCCATAGGTAATGAGGTCCGACCTAGGACTGAGCTTGGTTTCTTGAACTGCGGCAAGTTTTATGTCATGTTGCGTCATCAGATTAGTTATCTCCGCGATCTTTCCAGTTAATCCGTTACAGTTCTGGTGTAAGATTTGGAAGTGCGCCGGTGGGGTCGATGTCTATTCGATTCGGTCAGAGCTGCCTACCTATTGGAACAGCTGTTTCGTCATCTCTGCTTTTCTTTACGGTCAGGCCTGCTATGAGTGAGCCAAGCAGCAACATACAAAATCAATCAGAATTGCATTTCGCCCTTCACAAGGTAATGAAAACTGTGCACTGCGATCTGACGGAAAATTTCGGCACCGCCATCACTCAGATGATTTGTCATTTCACAATGATTTTTTTTCTAAAAATCATCACTGAAATTCATTAAAATACGCAAGCGAATTTCCGTAGCTTTTCCCGAACTGTGCAAAGAATTTGCAACGTGCACGCAGCTTCTTTCTGCTACAACCATATACAATTGAGGGCACTAAGTGAGATATGCCCTTTTTGCGTAAAACAGCTAATAACAAAGAAAAATCTATGTTTTATCATCATCATCATTTATTGGCGCTTAACCGCCTAAGCGATTTTGGCCGTCGCCTATCAAAGCACGCCAGTCATTCCTTTTTAGCGATAACTGACGCCAATTGGAAACCCCAAGGGAGTTCAAGTCATCCTCCACCTGTTGTTTCCATCTCAGTCGAGGCCTCCCCCTTCCTCTGCTGCCGAATTCGGGTGACGATTGGAAAACCTTCTGGGCTGGAGCTTCTTTGTCCATTCGCATGACGTGACCCAGCCAGCGGAGCCTTTGGGCTTTAATTCGCTGGACTATGGTCAGATCTGCGTAAAGCTCGTACAGCTCATCGTTAAATCTCCTTCGATACTCGCCGTCGGCATCACGGGAAGGACCATAAATCTTCCGGAGAACTTTTCTCTCAAATACTCCAAGGGCCATCTCATCTTCTCTTGACATTGTCCATGAATCTGAGCCATACATCAGGACAGGTATGATGAGAGACTTATAGAGCGCGATCTTTGTTCTTCGAGAGAGGACTTTACTTCTCAATTGCCTACTCAGTCCAAAGTAGCACTTGTTCGCAAGAGTGATTCTCCGTTGGATTCTCCGTTGGATTTGTTTTTATGTTTTATGTCCCCTCCAAATATTGGTTTGGTATCTTCTGAATTGGCTGAGCAACTTAGATAAATGCTCAGCTATGTTGAGTACTTAACGTTTTTTTTAATCTATTATTTGTTACTCATACGCCCGTACAGTATTTATCTTATACACTCTGAAATAGTCTTAATTGCAATTTTCACCAACTTCGACTTCAGTAGAACAATTTTAACTGGTTTTTATAAAGAAACAAATCAAGGTGTTGGCAAAAATTATTGAACTAAATTTTAAAAATGTATGCAAAAATCGCAAAAAATAGACGAATTTTCATGAAAACTTTCAAGTTTTTCTAAGAGTTTTGGATATTTATGGAGTATACAGCTTGTTGCGGAATAAATTTTAGTCCATTAAGGTGTTAGTTTTAAGCGTGTGAAAATTGGTAGTGTACTGATATTGAAATTTTTTTTAAAATGAGGCCGATACCCTTGTTGGCGGTAGTGATAAACAAATAGATTTTAACGATTCATATTGCTTTTTACCCTAAGGTAAAAGTGGAGATGAACTCGGTAGCCGCAATTTAGGGGATGCGCCAACCTTTCTACTGGGAGGTGAAGGACCGCCTGGGAGGTGTAATGGGGTGTGGCTGCTGTGCGACCTTGCCCAATCCCGACTCTTGCGTCCTCGTTCGTACACTCTGGGCAACGTGAGCTATCTAGGCTCGCGGCACAAAGAGAGGGAGCCCCGGTGGGGCCACTCTGACATACTTGGTTTAAGGGCTCACCGAGGTCTTTTGCGCAGCGTCTGTTTACCATGAGGTGCGACTGCAAGCAGGCGTCTGTCTTGAAGCAAGCGGCTCGCTATATAAATGTGTAAATATTTTCCAAATTTGTAAATATTTTCCAGATTGGAATTTAAGTGTGCTCTGCCCAATCCACAAGAAACGCGATCCCGCTAACCCCACCAACTACCGCGGAATCAGTCTTTTTAATATCGCATATAAGGTTCGTTCTAGCGTATTGTGTGAAAGTCTGAAGCCCATCGTAGACAAATTGACTGGACCTTATCAGTGTGGCTTTAGACCTGGTAAGTCTACCATCGACCAGATTTTCACGACACGCCAAATCCTGGAGAAGACTCATGATAAAAGAATCGACACTCACCATCTCTTTGTCGATTTTAAAGCCACTTTTGACAGCGCAAAAGGAGTTGCCTGTATGCCGCCATGTCTCAATTTAACTTCCCTTCAAAGCTTATACGGCTTTGCCAAATGACATTGAGCAAAACTAACAGATCCGTCAGAATCGGGAAGGACCTCTCTGAGCCATTTGAAACCAAATGAGGCTTCAGACAGGGCGACTCCCTTTCGTGCGATTTCTTTAACCTGATGCTGGAGAAGATAATTCGAGCAGCAGAGCACAAACCGCAATGGCACAATCTTTTACAAGAGCGTGCAATTTCTGCGTATGCCCATGATATTGATATCATTGGCCTTAACAGCCGCGCCGTAAGCGCTGCTTTCTCTGGGTTGGATAAGGAAGCGAAAAAAGTGGGTCTGGCGGTGAACGAGGACAAGACGAAGTATCTGCGGTCATCAAAGAAAGAATCGGCGCAGCTGCGCCTTGGCAGCCAGGTCACCGTTGATAGCTACAAGTTTGAAACGGTGAGAGACTTCGTCTATTTGTGAACCAGCATTAACACGGAAAATAATATCAGTCTAGAAATCCAACGGAGAATCACCCTTGCTAACAAGTGTTACTTTGGACTAAGTGGGCAATTGAGAAGTAAAGTCCTCTCTCGACAAACAAAGATCACGCTCTATAAGTCTCTCATAATACCAGTCCTGATGTACGGCTCGGAATCATGGACAGTGTCAAGAGAAGATGAGATGGCCCTTGGAGTATTTGAGAGAAAAGTTCTCCGGAGAATTATGGCCCTTCCCGTGATGCCAACGGCGTGTATCGAAGGAAATTTAACGATGAGCTGTACGAGCTTTACTCAGACCTGACCATAGTTCAGCGGATTACAGCCCAAAGGCTCCGCTGGCTGGGTCATGTTATGCGAATGGACAAAGAAGCACCAGCACAGAAAGTTTTCCTATCGACACCCGAATTCGGCAGCAGAGGAAGGGGGAGACCTCGACTGGAATGGAAACAACAGGTGGAGGATGACTTGAACTCCCTTGGGGTTTCCAATTGGCGTCAGTTATCGCTAAAAAGGAATGACTGGCGTGCTTTGGTACGAAACGGCCAAAATCGCCTAGGCAGTTAAGCGTCATTATGACGCAAGCCAAGATTAGATTAGAAAAGTGGAGATGTAAGGACGAACTGATGGACACTACTAAACAAACTTTTTGGAAGGCAAAAAGAGAAGAAAATTTAGAAGTCAATTTGACGGCCGTACCTTATGCAACAATTAATCCAGAAAAAAAAAAATAATATAAAAGATTTAATGCAATATTTAGAAGAAAAAGATGCAGACTGGTATAAAAATAATATATTCACTAATGAAATACCCGCTAGTTCTTATATAGTATCTGATGCAGATATAGTAATAGTTATTTAGATTATCAAAGATATATGTGTTATGAAATAAAATAAATTTGTTCTTTATAAAAAAATGCCTTATGAATTACTACATATATTTGATTGAAACTCTTGGTTAACAATAAAGATAAGCTCATATCTTTGGACCTTGACACAATTCTCGGTATTTTAGCGAAATAAATACCCGAGGACGAGATACTGGTTCAATTTCGTTTCGACTCCATTCAATTTTCCGTACAGCTTTATAACACTTTTTCGTATGTAAATATGTGTACTAGTTTACGTAATAAAAGTCCACTTTGATTAAAAAATTATAAATATTTACAGAACATATATGTATTTTTGTAAAATTAAAACAAGATTTATCCTTCGTTAAGATTGATGTTTCCGACAGGGTAAATAACTGAATTATTTTGGAACGATTTTCCGTCATCCCTTGTCAAATTTGGTTTTGAGACAAACCGGTTTCGGCAATGCGCCATCATCAGTGTCGATTTTCGTTCTGATGTGTTGTACAATGTTGTACGTTTTTATAGTCGTTTTGTTTTGTTCAGGTAGTTTGTTTGTTGCTGTGTAGTTGAGGTAGGTGGTTCGGGTGTAGGTAAGGAGTTCGGTAGTTCGCTCGTTCGTTCGTTTGTAGGTAGTGAGTTCGTGTGTGTCGTGGCTGGGTTCGTCGGCAGGTAGAAATCTGTTATTCTAATTTGTCTGTTTTCTGTGTTTTGGTTATTTGTGTTTGTGGTCGTTTTTTCTATTTGTATTTTGTTATTTCTTTTGTATAGTAATTTGAGTGGTTCAAATAGCACGTCTGATGCGGTATTTATTTGTTCGTTGATGATGCTTCCTTGAAATGTTTTTTGCTTGTATATCTCCATGTTCTCCAGAATGTTCAGTCGCAAGCCTTTGTGTTGTGTATGAAGAAGTTTGGCTGTATTTTTTATTTTCATGGGGACGCATTTGTTCTCAAACATGTGGTTTGCGAAGTTTGACTCTGGTGTGATATTAGGTTTCTGTTTCCTTTTGCTGTAGTCCCTTATGTGTTCTCGGAATCTGGTTCTGATCTTACGACCAGTTTGCCCTATGTAGCTTTGTTGGCATTCGCAAGTTAATTTATATACTCCTTGTTTGTCCAAATGATCCTCCACGTTTGTTGCATGGTTTAATATTCTCCCAACGTTGTTCCTAGTTTTGAATGCTGTGCCTTTTTATTTCATCGTTTCTGGCTATCGATGTGGAGTGTCACTCTTGTAACTTCCCAAGTTAAAAGATAATACACTATATTAAATTAATATCAAACCCGTTTTCTTCATACTACAACAACAAAAAAGTTACAATGCATCAAAAGTTTGACACACGAATATCTTAAAACATACTTTTTAGAGAAGTGTCCTTTTTGCACGCAACTCCTCAATTATTAAACCATGATTTGAATGAAATTTAGTGAAAGTGATCTGCTATGTAAGAAAAAAAATATCACCAAAGGCCGCGCGAAAATATTGGATGGTTACCGAGATATACGGGTATGAATTCGCAATTTTTTGTGTGCAAGCCTTTTTTCTTTAAATTAGAAGACATGTAATTGTAAAAGTAAGTAAAGTATTTTTTCCGTTCTTTTCGAAAATAAATTTTCAAAAAATTTGATTGAAAAAATTTAGTAATAATTTTATTAAAAAAAATTTGTCAAATTTTTTCAAATTTGGACATTTTTAATATTTTTTTTAATTTTAATTTAAAGCTTGATATTTTTCCTTTAAAATTATACCTTTTTTGTAATGGACCTCGAAAATTTTTTAATGTTCTTTCAAAAGACAATTTATTTATTTTTTTTTTTTGTTTTTCTCTAGGCTTTTATAAATTTGGTTCGCGTCTGCACTAGTAACAAAATTAAGTCATTTCCATTTTCCAGTCAAAATGGTTATTATGAAAAAAATGGACTCCCGCCGAAAATATTTTCTGGATATGGGCCTGACGTAAGTACATATCGACGTGCCATACGAAAACTAACACTTTTTCAATTTTTTAGGAAAAGTAACACTTTTAAAATTCTGTATGAAAACTAGCACTTATATTTTGTGTCTGACGAAAACTAACACAAAATAAAAGTCTTAGTTTTCGCCAGACACAAAGTTTTTGGTGTTAGTTTTCTTATGGCATGCCGATATGTAAGGAATGTTCCGAAAAGAAAGTGCATACTTTCTAAGTATCCACATGCCTACGAGCTAGGTGGGCCTTAGACAATATAAGATAAATATAGATTTTTAGTCCTGTTGTTGTTGTTGTTGTAGTGAGGTGTAGCCCTGCCTAAATGTCAGACAGGGTCACCCCGAGTGTATTGCTCTTGGCCGGGTCGATATAAGAAAACGGCCCGGGTCGTTTCGGCACGATGGGTACAGCACAAGTACTGGTACCGTTCTCGTAGAACCGGCAATACAAGAAACTAGCCGTGTAGGCTATGTAGGTCATTTAGCGTTACCCAGGGTGCACCAACTGGGAGGCGACCTACTTTTACACGAATGTGTGCGAATAAAAATTTGTGTACACAAAAAATTAACTAAAAGGAGAGATTGTTGCAATATGCAGTGAATTTTTATACCTTTCATGAACATAAAATGGTATTATAACTTTGGTCCGATATTTGTAAGTATGAGAAGAAGAAGAGATAGACCCATCAATAAGTATACCGAAATGATCAGGATGACGAGATGAGTTCATTTAGCCATGTCCGTCTGTCTGTATGGCTGTCTGTCTGTCTGTCTGTCTGTCTGTCTGTCTGTTTGAACGCAAACTAGTCCCTCAGTTTTTGAGATATTTGGCTGAAATTTTTGTATGCGGCCACCATTTTCCAATATAGGAATCATTTGTCGGAACCAGCAAGATGGGACCGATATTACATATAGCTCCCATACAATCCATTGTTCCGATAAACGGATTTTGGGCTATAACTCCTGTAATTAAACACCTAGGAACGTGAAATTTTGGACGTATTGCTATTTTTATATGTGAAGTATCGATGTTGAAAATCATCGAGATGGGATAAATATTTCACATAGCTCCCATACAATCGATTATTCCGATAAACGGATTTTGGGCTATAACTCCTGTAATTAAACACGTAGGAACGTGAAATTTTGGACGTATTGCTATTTTTATATCTGAAATATCGATGTTGAAAATCATGGAGATGGGATAAATATTTCACATAGTACACATGGTAGAAAACTCCTGTAGTTATATAGGTCATCATCATCATTTATTGGCGCTTAACCGCCTAAGCGATTTTGGCCGTTTCGTATCAAAGCACGCCAATCATTCCTTTTTAGCGATAACGGACGCCAATTGGAAACCCCAAGGGAGTTCAAGTCATCCTCCACCTGTTGTTTCCATCTCAGTCGAGGCCTCCCCCTTCCTCTGCTGCCGAATTCAGGAGACGATAGGAAAACCTTCTCTGCTGGAGCTTCTTTGTCCATTCGCATAACATGGCCCAGCCAAGGTCGTCAACATTAAAGGGGGTTCTCATCCGAGGCTTTGCATTTTTTTCATTGGAATTAAGTTTTTTACGTGGCGGGTCCCAAACCCAGCGCACAACCCGTTTCGGGGTTTTGGAAAATATTTACACATTTATATAGCGAGCCGCTTGCTTCAAGACAGACGCCCGCTTGCAGCCGCACCTCATGGTGAACAGACGCTACGCAAAAACCTCGGTGAGCCCTTAAACCAAGTATGTCAGAGTGGCCCCACCGGGGCTCCCTCTCTTTCTGCCGCGAGCCTAGGTAGCTCCCGTTGCCCAGAGTGCACGAACGAGGACGCAAGAGTCGGGATTGAGCAAGGTCACATAGCAACCACACTCCATTACACAGTTATATAGGTAGGAACGTGAAATTGCGTAACTATTGCTATTTTAGGATGTGGAATGTCGGAGTTAAAAATCAATGAGATGGGACTAATAATACACATCGCCCCCATATAATCGATAGTTCCGATAATTTCGGTATGAGCTTAAGTTAAATTCACACAGGCTGTACTGGGATCAAACAGTGAAAATCGTGACGCTTATTCATGTAAGGTATTTAGCCTTCGGCTGAATTCTGCGAAATCGCTCAAGCAAAACTCATCCTACAAAAAAATGGCACAAGTTTAACAATTCCAGCAAGATATTGGGAGCTACGAAAATCAGAAGACATCGATGAAAATCGGAAAACAAAAAGCAGCTGAAAAACAAAAGTACACTTGTAAAAATATGGCGAAGAAACAAACTATCTCAAATTAGTTGCAAAACTGCGGGTAATGTGATCACCAACACAACTGTACAGAGCTTAAAAACTAGTTTTAAGTTAATGTTTGTTACAATATTGTGTGAAAAATACTGGAAATTAATATAGAGAAAACCAAACTTAAAATGTGTGTGCACTTTCTTTTCTTAACATTCCTTATTTGGACAATTTCTTATTTCAACTTTGCCTACCTACAAGTGTCTAAGTCTTGCTCTTATTAATAAAGTATACTATACCTCTAAAGGAAGTGGACTCTCTTGTAATGTTTGAAAAAGTTTAGCAGCTTCCGCCGACATTTTGAACAAAAAATTTGCCTTATCCCGTTGGTCGTTAGATGATGCATCAAAGCTTGTAGAATTTGAAATTGTTTTTGTAAAGTTTTTTAATTCGGTTTGAACTTCATCTTCATTTTCTGGATCACTATTAGCTGATGTTTTCGATTCGGCAATGGCAGTGGCCTGTAAAAAATTTTGAATAACAAAATATCGACTAATTAAATCGTTTAAAATGAATTACTCCTAACTTGGCTATGAATATACCCCATTAGGGGCCTTCCATAATTTAGGGATAACCCCTAAAGTGTATAGCAAGAACCAGGGGGCGAGATAGCCCAAACGGCAACAACACAAACTTTGTGTAACTTCCTATTCAAATGAGAAACAAGACAAAATTTTGACGTTTGCTTTATTACCACCCCGAAAGAAACCAAACTTTGTCTTACTACCAGGGTTCGAAAACATTCACTCTCCTTCACTCACATTCACGAACATGAACATTAAAAAAAAATTGCACTCGCGTTCGTGAACAAGAACGTATAAAAAAATCCACACCGTTCACGTTCATGAATGCATTCGTGCATCATTCATAAATGCCTTCTCGAATCTATATATGCACGTACTTCTTGCCGTTCATCTTCATATATGTATGCATATGTGGCGTGAATAATTCACGAAGGCATTTAAGAACGTGCATTGAATGCATATTTTGTATGGCATATTCGCAGAAGGTTGTAGTAGAAAATTTTAAAAATTCGATTGCGAGTATACCGACAGGAATGTGAACCAAAAAAAAACTTTTGACGGGACTTCTAGGTTTTATTCAGGGATATGAAGGACCTTCTTAGGGGCCATTTCTATAATTTTTCGGGACCATTTTGGGATTATTTTTAGGACTTTTCGGTATTGTCTTCGGGATTATTCCGGGAATTTTTCGGGATTGGTTTTTCAATCATTTCGTGATAATTTTGGAATTGTTTTTGGGACTTTTCCTAACCATTTCGGGATGATTTTTGGGCCATTTGGGTTCTTAACCATTTCAACAAAAAATTTCGGGATGCAGTTTTGTGCAAGCACATTACCTTAAATTATCATCATCTGCATGCTTACATATGCACATGTTCAAAAATTGTTTACGCGAGATTTTTCGGATACACACACATTCATACCTATCTACATACAGCACATGCTATTGTTCTACTAACTAGCGACAATGCCTTGTGGTTTTCCCACACACAAAACAAATACAGAAATGCGGGCGCTGTTAGGGCCATCCGACACAGTAAATTTAGAATGTTCATGCCTCAGCTACGTTTTACTAATACATATAGCATTCGGCCGCCCTCGTGTCACATATACGTGCCTTCAGCAGTCGTCGAGTCTGTGCCGGCGCTGATTGGCCAAAATCTAAAATTCAATTTGACGCTCGCTCAATTTTACTGTGTCGGGTCATGAATGACTGATTGACCAGCAGTGTGGTAGGTAATGTTTTATGCGCTAGCGCAGTAACTTCCACTTTCGTTGATGAAATTGTTATCATAAATCAGCTATTATTATTTCATTGTATAAAATAAATTGTATTATAATAAACAATTTTTTTATAAGCAAATAAAATATGTTTAACTAAATCTTAAGCAAAATGAAATATTAACATATTTTCTTGCCTAAAATATTTCTAGATCTTTTTTTCAAACTAACTCAAAGTTTCAAAACGCATGAAAAGAATCAACCTTTCATTGTCTGGTCGTTACCGGATTATAATTTTCTGTATTGTTTTTCCTTTGCAAGGAATTGTCTTCTATTAACGAGTCTTAAAATATGTTTTTTTACTACCTGCATTGTATTTCGCATGTGCAGTGGTTAACTAGCCTTAACAAATAATCCGATCGTTTATGCTTAGTTTATATTGAGTGCATAGTTTTTTTCCGGGAATTATGATTAGCAGCATCTCCTAAAAATCAACCCTTCACCGTTTGGTCGTTGATGGTTTATAATTTTCTGTATCGTTTTTCCTTTGTAAGGAACTGTCTTCTATTAACGAGTCTTAAAGGATGTTTGTTACTACCTGCATTGTGTTTCGCGGGGGCAGTGTTCAACTAGCCTCAAAAAATAAGCAGCTCTTTTAGCTTAGTTTAAATTGGGTACATTGTTTTTCTTCCGCGAATTATGAGTAGTTTGCAACAGCCTGTATTATGTTTTAGATAGGGTTTTTGCACGATAATCGAGTCTTTAAAATATGTGTCTCATTTATCTTAAACATTGTTGTTTTTTTACTACAATCCTGAAGGCCATTAGCTGTGGAAAACCTTAAACTATTTGGCTGTATTGGTGATGACGCCGGCATCCTAAAACCATCGGCACAAAAAATGCATTCCTACTTTGCGTTTATTATGTCTAGACTCTAGAGCATGGGTCGGCAGATTTGTAAATGCAGGCGTATAAGTGAGAACGGCTCAAAAACAACAAAGCGCCTGGAAAAGACGGACTACCCGCCGAGCTGTTCAAACACGGAGGCGAAGAGCTGGTAAAAAGCTCTTATGCAGAATATGGTCAGACGAGTGCATGCCTCCGGATTGGAATTTAAGTGTGTCAGTCTTCTTAATATCGCATATAAGGTTCTTTCTAGCGTATTGTGTGAAAGACTGAATCCCATCGTAGACAAACTGATTGGACCTTCTCAGTGTGGCTTTAGACTTGGTAAGTCTACCATCGAGCTGATTTTCACAATACACCAAATCCTGGAGAAGGCCCATGAAAAGAATCGACACACACCATTTCTTTGTCGATTTTAAAGCCGCTTTTGACAGCGTAAAAAGGAGTTGCCTGTATGCCGCCATGTCTGAATTTGACTTCCCTGCAAAGCTTATACGGCTCTGCCAAGTGACGTTGAGCAATATCAACAGCTCCGTCAGAATCGGGAAGGACGTCTCTGAGCCATTTGAAACCAAACGAGGCATCAGACAGGGTGACTCACTCTCGTGCGATTTCTTCAACCTGATGCTGGAGAAGATAATTCGAGCAGCAGAGCTAAACCGCAATGGTACAATCCTTTACAATTGCTGGCGTATGCCGATGATATTGATATCATTGGCCTTAACAACCGCGACGTAAGTGCTGCCTTCTCTGGACTGGGTAAGGAAACGAAAAAATTGGGTTTTGCGATCAACGAGGACAAGACGATGTATCTGCTGTCATCAAAGAAAGAATCGGCGCACCTGCGCCTTGGCAGCCAAGTCACCGTTGATAGCTGCAAATTTGAAATGGTGAAGGACTCCGTCTATTCGGGAACCAGCATTGAAGCGTTCAGCATAATCAGTCCGTCAGTACGTCGAAATAACTGACAGCAAAGTAGACTGCGGGTGTTTGTATGAGAAACGCCAGATACGACGGATACGTCAAAATAGAATTTGCTCTAAAATTTACGTACGTCACGCAACTGACGTATTGGCGGACTGATTCTGTTTCCCGCTTAACACCGAAAACAATATCAGTCTAGAAATCAAACGGAGAATCACTCTTGCCAACAAGCATGGGCGTAGCCAGGTAGGGGCAAATGCCCCAACCTAAGCCAAATGTCCCCGAAAAACTCTGCGCTTTTAAGAAAAAATTAATCTTGTCCTCGAGGACATTTGGAGAAAATACTAAAACAACGAGGACTTTTCAAAGAGTATTCTCCTAAAAAACGAGGACAATTAGGGAAAAAACGAAAAAATTAGTATCAATGAAAATTTTTATAAAACAATTTTAAGAAAAAAAACTTAGCCAATGTCCCCGTAAAATTCTGCGTTTTTTTAAGAAAGAATTAATATTTGTCCTCGAGGACATTTGGAGAAAATGCTGAAACAACGACACAGAGCCAAAAATGCCTAATAAAATTAATAAGATTGTCTTCATTATCAGTTTTTGGCCAAAGGGGTAGCGCAACGGTGGAAACGAAGAAAAAACTATAGGGAAATCTCTATGGTTTTAAGAAGAATTTCTTATTAAAAAACTATACATTTAGAACAAAGCTGTAATTAGACGCTGGCAACCATTAGTACACGATGGCCGGATGGTTAGCAACTGGGTTTAGCATTCCAAAAATTGTAAGTTCGATTCTCTCTCGTTTTTTCCTTATTTGATATGTTAAAAAGAAATCTTCTCAATTATATTTATGCGATTTTCCTTTGAAAACATTCACAAATATACACATATCAGTAATTAGACGCTGGCAATCAAAAGTGAGCGATGGCCTGATGGTTAACAGCTGGGTTTATCATTCCGAAAATTGTAAGTTCGATTCTCGGTGAAGGCAAAATCATTTTATTTTTAATTTGAAAAGAAGAAAATGTTCTTAATAACATTAAAAAGATTGTCTCTATAATAGTATGAAGCACATCTTCTTGAAGAAAAACTATACAGATATCTTATCATTTTTGTTCTATTTTATTAGGTACCTTTGGTTCTGTGGAGAACTTTTCAAAGCGAAAAAAGGAGTATCAATGAAAATTTGCATAAAATGAGAAACCAAAATATAATCTCTTAATATTCATGTCATTAAATATGTCCTCCTTTAAAAAGAAAAAATCCTCGTTTTTTTGTTGATTTTTGAGAAATTGTCCTCGAAAAAAGGCCTAAAAAAATTCTGGCTACGACCATGCCAACAAGTATTTGAACTAAGTAGGCAATTGAGAAGTATAGTCCTCTCTCGACAAACAAAGATCACGCTCTGTGAATCTCTCATCATACCAGTCTTGATGTGCGGCTCGGAATCATGGACAGTGTGAAGAGAAGATGAGATGGCCCTTGGAGTATTTGACAGAAAAGTTCTCCGGAAGATATATGATGCTTTCCGTGATGCCAACGGCGAGTATCGAAGGAAATTTAATGATGAGCTGTTCGAGCTTTTAGGCAAACCTGACCATAGTTCAGCGAATTAAAGCCCAAAGGCTCCGCTGGCTGGGTCATGTTATGCGAATGGACAAAGAAGCTCCAGCACAGGAGGTTTTCCTATCGACACCCGAAGTCGGCAGCAGAGGAAGGGGGAGGCCTCGACTGAGATGGAAACAACAAGTGGAGGATGACTTGAACTCCCTTGGTTTCCAATTGGCGTCAGCTATCACTAAAAAGGAATGACTGGCGTGCCTTGATACGAAACGGCCAAAATCGCCTAGGCGGTTAAGCGTCAATTAATGAAGCAAGCCAAGATTAGATTAGATGAAGCCGATAAAAATAACGTTCCGGTTTCGGTTTTGTAATGTATTTTGGTTTTGGTTACGGTTTCGTTCTTCAACATTTATTTCGGTTTCGGTTACGATTTCGTTCCGGTTTCGGTTTCCAAATAAAAACACAAATACAGTAAATTTTGCTACTAAAAAACTTAAGAACCCTGCCAACCGGCACCTCTTCATGGTGAAAACAAAATCAGAAATTAGAGCTGTGCGTAACAAAAATAACTGGGAAAAGTATGCATCGAAATACCAAAGTATAATTCGATATAAATCCACAATTCGAAAACTTACAACACTAATTAGCACCTTCAACATGGGTAGAAATGGAACCTCCTGAACAAAATTACCCCCTTTTTTATCCTCTTTTTTGGTACGACCCAGTAATTTCCCAAGTTTTTATCCGGTGCTGGTTACCAGGGTATGTACATAGGTCCAAAATGTATTCAATAAGGTGTGATTGACAGTAAAATATTTTTCTCTTTTAAGGGGCTATAATGTCAAATGAATGTAAAAAAACTGAATTACCCCTATATGGCGCAATGTCTCAATTCGCCACTCATATATAAATGTATTCAATAAAGTGTGATTGACAGTAAAATATTTTTTTCTTGTAATGGCCTATAATGTCATATGAATGTAAAGAAATGAATTAACTCTATATGGTGCAATGTCTCAATTCGCCACTCATATATAAGTTTTGTCTTTTAAGAGAAGAAAATATAAGAACTATACCTACATACAGACAGATAAAACAAGTGCGAAAATATAGAATTCCAAAAGTTTAAACTGTAACTTACATAAATACAACTATTTTTACTTAAATAAAACACATTTGTTTACAAAACCGTTTTAACCATTTATTTATTTTAAATTGACAAAGTTTGTGGGCTTTTCTGCATTTAAATTTTTTTTTCTAAACATTATCCGGCACCTGGACACAGAATAGCACGTTTAGAAACACTCATCTCGGACGGACAGCTGATGAAATCAGTTTGCTGGAAATGATTTTCGTAAACGCGAGACTGATCGGGTAAGCTTACCCTACAGCTTTCCTACCCTCGCTTTTGCCTCAGCTCGCAACTGGGTGTTTGACTATAAACTATATGGCTATCTGCGCTTTTGTTATACACTGCGCAACGCTCATCTGTCTTGGACCTTTTTGATAATAATATCTAAAATAAAATAAAACACCCCGTTATTTTGACATATATAACAAATTCATAAGCTTTACCCTCCTCCGCGTGTATCTTGCTATCGTTTATTCTATTTAATCTTGTTTTTCCAGCTAGCAAATATCGCTTCTAAAAGATTTGAAAGCTTACAAAAATAAAAAAAAAAATGTTCACAAAACGGTTAAAAAACTTTTTCGCTTTGACATTATACTGCAGTTCTAAATGAGGGCAAACGTCAAATTTAATCACACTTTGTTTAATACATTTTGCAAAGGGTTGAATTTTTTTCCTGCGACCACGATGGAATTTCTGCAAATAATAATAATTTTATCCATCCACGGAGGGAAATCTATGGATGGAACATCCATAATTATTGATATCACATTAAATAAAAATTGATATTTCTGTCCCATCAATGAATATGGATGTTTCATCAATGTTTTTTTGATAAATCACTATTGAAATGATATCCATATAAACTATTGATAAATTCTAAATAGTTTAAAAAAACAAAATTTTATATAATTTGACATCTGATTTCAGTGGGACTCGAACCATGCTCCTCTGGCACGTTAGCCTAGTATTCTACCGTTCGGCTACGGCATATTATACAATTTTTAGAAAAATGTTCAATCATAAGAAATTCAAAAAAATTTGAATTTAAAAAACCGCTCCAACAAGTTGTAATATTGTTAGAAAATCCATAGTAAAAATTGTTGGACTATTATGAATATGCGTCCCAGAAAAATTTACATTTCGCCCATATATATTAATACGCTGTCTCTACCAATATTACTATGCAGTAAAGGACGAGGAAGCCCTCGACGTCACGGTGGTAGCAGCCAACGCTGAGCGATTAACATCTAGCGCTACAAACAGCAAGACACCTGCAACGCCATATCGGGCAGTTAATCGGAACAACTCGTCGTTGATAGGCAACCTCCGGGATGGGGCAAACCTCGACGATATGGGGACGGCAGGGAAGTCTCATGTTGGTGGTGCTTCAGATTAATCTGCACAAATCTAAAGTAGCTTCGGCTGCTTTAAGTAGTCGTCTTTCTAAAGGCGACGTGGATGTGGTCCTCATCCAAGAACCCTGGGTCAATAGCTCGAGAATCTGCGGATTGGGGACTAAGGGCTTCAAGCTCATTCGAGCCAGCGAGGAGAGCAAAGTCAGAACGTGTATTCTGGTCAAGTCTGAGTTGAACTCCTTTCTCCTACCTAATTACACCAATGGGGATATTACCGCTATCAGTCTAACGGTCGACAGCACCCGCCTGACGGTGGCTTCGGTCTATATGCCCTACGACGCCGAAGAACCCCCACCACAAACGGAGGTGAAAGACCTGGTGTCAAATTTCTGCACGGGTAATCTTATTATTGGAGCGGACGCTAATGCTCACCATGTCCAATGGGGGAGCTCCGACATCAATGCCAGGGGCGAGTCTCTGTTTGATTACCTCTTAACAACCAACCTGGTGATTTGCAACGTGGGTAATGTGCCTACTTTTATCACTAAGACCCGCAGGGAGGTCATAGACCTCACTATCTGTAGTGAAGGCGCTTATGAGTGGGTCAGAAAATGGCGGGTTCTGGAAGAACATTCTTTCTCCGACCACCGTTACATAGAAATGGTTTTAGACTTTATTGTAGAACAACCAATCATGAAGCGCAATCCACGTAACACTGATTGGCAGTTACACAATGAAATATTAGACAGAGACCTACCAGTACTGCCCTCACAAGCCCCCTCATCAGTAGAGGAGCTGGAGGATCTTGTTACTACATTTACATCGGCGCTCTCAAATGCTCTAGGACAGGCTTGTCCAGTGCCAAAACCACGCGGTAAACACAGGCCACATTGGTGGTCCTACGATTTGGACTCGCTCCGAATATCATGCCGGAAACAATTTAACAAGGCCAAGAGCTTCGGCTCTGAGCCTCATTGGCACGAATATAAAGCTAAACTAAGGGCCTACAAAAAAGCTCTGAGACAGGCGAAGAGAACCTCGTGGAGAAATTTCTGCACTGGCGTCGAAAAGGTCGACGACACAGCGAGACTTAGACGAGTCCTCTCGAAAAGTCAAACAACCATCAGCTATCTGCGAAAACCTGACGGATCCTGGACCAGCACGGAAGAGGAAACCCTTGAGCTGCTCTTGAATACACATTTTCCGGGGAATCTGCATGATGCACCACTAGCACCTGCAACAAACCTGGCAGTAAATATACCCATCACTGAGGAAAGAGTAAGGTGGGCAGTTAAGAGCTTTGAACCGTATAAGGCTGACGGGCCGGACGGGATTATCCCCGCGCAACTTATAACCACGTTGGAGACATCAGCTAAATGGCTGGTATTTCTCTTCACAGCCTGCCTGGCTCTCAACCACATTCCGGGCTCCTGGAGAAGCGCCACGGTAGTGTTTATCCCTAAGGCTGGGAAGGCATCCCACTACGAGCCAAAAGACTACAGACCGATCAGTCTCTCGTCCTTTGTACTAAAAACCTTTGAGAGGATACTAAGCGACTACCTCTTAACGACTATTGATAGCAACCTTATCTCTAGCTATCAGCATGCATACACCAAGGGTAAATCAACAGAAACCGCTCTGCACAGCCTAGTGTCTGTCATTGAGAAATCGCTGTGTGAAAAGGACTACTGTCTCGTGGCCCTCCTAGACATTGAGGGGGCTTTCAACAATATAAGCCCGGAGGCTATCAACTCCGCTCTGACTAATCTGGGCGTAGATAGACCTCTAACTGATTTAATTGACCAACTTTTAAGGGGAAGGAAAATAGCTTCTTCACTTGGTACGGTTGAGTTATCACGTTATGTCACAAGGGGAACACCCCAGGGTGGTGTTCTTTCCCCGCTTTTATGGAACCTCACAGTCAACTCGTTGCTACGTGACACAAGCTGGGGGGCGGGAAGATAGTGGCATACGCAGACGATTTAGCTATTGCATTCAGAGGCAAGTTCCCACAAACTCTGTGTGACCTGATGCAAGTAGCACTGCGAGAAGTTTCGACGTGGTCCTCTCGCTGCGGACTTAGTATCAACCCAGGGAAGGTGGAACTTGTCCTCTTCACCAACCGGTACAAAATACCGCCACTAAGCCTACCAGAACTAGATGGCACGCGCCTGGGCTTGTCGGATAAGGCCAAGTTTCTAGGCATAGTTCTGGACAGGAAATTGAATTGGAAGGAGAATGTTCTTCAGCGCCAGAAGAAAGCTTGCATCGCTCTTTACACATGCAAAAGAGCCATTGGCAAAAAATGGGGGCTCAGCCCTACAGTATGCAGTTGGATCTACACGGCCATCATTCGCCCAATCATGCTTTATGGAGTCGTCGTATGGTGGCCTGCGCTGAGCAAGGCAACATACCTCAATCTGTTGCGGAAAGTCTATAGATCCAACATGATCTGTATAAGCGGTGCGCTAAGGACAACGCCCAACGAAGCCCTCCAGGTCATTCTGGGCATTTTGCCACTTGATCTGGAAGGGTTTCGGTCAGCGGCGGCATCAGCTCTGCGCCTAAGAGAAACCTCCAGTTGGGCTGCGGGTACTATTGGACACTCCAGTATTCTGGAATCTTACAGCTTTCTCCCTCTAAGCACAGATCGTTGTGCGACTACTACAGTCGGGGATAGCTGTTTCAAAATAAACATTCCCAGCAGAGAAGACTGGGAGAGGACGGATTGGTGTCCCGAAACAAATGGTGGCACTTCCATATACACCGACGGCTCGAAGTTGGACGGCAGAGTTGGAGGAGGAGTTTATTTAAGGGATTTGGACCTTGAGCTCTCCTTCAGACTACCTGATCATTGTAGCGTCTTCCAGGCGGAAGTCTCGGCAATCCTGGACGCCGCGGCCTGGTTAAGCAAACGTGTTATCGGAGAAGATATCGCTATTTTCAGCGATAGCCAAGCGGCCATCAAATCCCTTGGCTCATACACGTTCAACTCTGAACTGACGCTCAGCTGTCGTCGATCTCTTCAGGAGATGGCCCAACAGAACCGCGTAAACCTCATATGGGTCCCGGGACATAGGGACATTGAGGGAAACTGTAAGGCAGACGAGCTTGCAGGCAGGGCACGACCAAGCAGGTTCTTCAGGATAAAGAGCGCTTAGGTATGCCGTTTGCCACATGCAAACTAATGCTGAAGGAGCACACACTCCGTCAAGCCAACGAAAGATGGCTGCAATCCCCAGGGTGTCGCATATCGAAACAAACCTGGCCAAAATGGGATCTTAAAAGGTCTAGACGCATTTATTCACTAACTAGGAGGGAAATCTGCATATTGATAGGGGTATTAACCGGTCACTGCCTCATTGATAGGCATGCAGAAAGGCTAGGTGTGCCCTACCGACAATGCTGCAGGAGTTGCAAAGATGATGAGGAGGAGGAAACAGTGGAGCACCTCATCTGCAACTGTCCGGCTTTAAGCGGCGCGAGAACGCGCTTTTTGGGAGTTCCGTTCCTGGATAGCCTAAGCCAGATCGCGGAAATGGACATAAAGGACTTGATGGGCTTCATAAAGTCATCTAAGTGGTTCGAGGAGGAGTAACGGTGTCGGTTTAGGAGTGTCAGTCCCGGGATTCTGCTATGTGGAGAATCCCAACAAAAAAAAAAAAAAAAAAAAAATGAAATGAATGAATATTGCATCAAACTCGTCGCTATCAATAGTGATATTGGCACAACATTCAATGCATTTCTCTCAGTGTCCATAACGTCAATAATATTCGTTATGGATGGATAAAATTTCTGCAAAACAAATTCTAAAAATCAACTCTACTTTTAATTAGAAAAATATTAAAATGGAAAATAAATGATATATCGACGTGCCATACGAAAACTAACACCACAAATTTTGTGTCTGACGAAAACTAACACTTTTATTTTGTGTCTGACGAAAAGTAACACTGTCATTTTTTCTCTCAAGAAAATGTACTACCTAAAATTGTTAGTTTTCGTCAGACACAAAATAAAAGTGTTAGTTTTCGTCAGACACAAATTGAAAGTGTTTTCTTACAGAATTTTAAAAGTGTTACTTTTCGTAAAAAATTGAAAAAGTGTTAGTTTTCGTGCCATACGAAAATCGTCAAAAACATAACTTTTTCAAACTTCCACTTTCAGTATTTTTATACTGAAGTCAAAATCTGTCTTTCGTAACCATCAAAATTTTTCAGGGTACTTGTTTGTCAAAGAAAACACCTACGTATGTATGTGCTCACTAAAAGAAGTAAGACATTAAGAAATTCAAAACCGTTTGGAATCGGTTCCGGCTTTTGAAACGGTTTCGTTCTTTTCAGAGCAAAATAACGGTTACGGTTTCGGTTTTGAAAAATGAATCTTTTTTTTTTGTGGAATTGCCCACAACATATTGATCCATACAAAACTACAACAATACGTAAGATAGTCAGGTGATCTATGCTTACAATGGTATGATGAAATCATTTTGAGGGCATAGCATAAAAGCGAATGCAAAATACATAAGGGCCTAACTGGAGTTTTCAATAACAAGTTTTTCTGCTGCAGTCGCTATAAAAGACCTAACGCAAAATATATTCAATGCCATTCTAGTGACGTGTACTATTTGAACCACTTTAAATAAAATTATTTTATAGTCCAGTTACGCGTTTTATTTTACTTGCACACAAAACCACCACAACTGGTGACCCGGACGTGATCGCGTTATAGTTTCTAGCATTTTCTTCGTTAATCTTAATTGCTTTAACTATTCCGCGAAATTTCGAGTGCAAATTTTCTTGCACTTAGTGAGTTGGTTTTGTTCATCGCACACGCGCCTACCTGCATAGTACACTCATCAAATTTTTGTAATTCTTGTGACGTATCGCACTAAATATTTTCTGAATAATGCCGGATGGCCCAGAGCAACGATCTCCAGATACTACAACGCCGATTCAGCGCGTTTCAATACGGTGTCCCGCCTTTAATGCAGAACACCCAGCTTTATGGTTTGCTCAACTTGAAGGTCAGTTTCATCTCGCTGGAATTACCGAAGAAATAACGAGGTATCACTACGCTTCGTCGCATCTCGATGCCAAAGCTGCCGCCGAAGTAGAAGATCTTCTCTTAAAAATTCCAGAAGTTACGCCATACGTTGGTTTGAAGGAAACGCTCGTAGAACGTCTCACACTGTCACGAGAAGCACGACTCCAGCAACTGCTTGACAAAGAAATTTTGGGCGACAGGAAACCATCACAGTTTCTTCGCCATCTGAAGAGTCTCGACCATACTGTTCCCGAACACATACTACGTACCAAGTGGCTTAGCAGGTTACCGATGACGATGCAATCAATTCTCGCATCTCAACCTGAATTGAATCTTGATAAACTTGCAAGCCTTGCCGACAAAATTCACGAAATCGCTTTGCCGGCAGCACATATAAATGAGGTACAGCAGCCAGTTACATCAGCATTCGACGCACGTGTTTCTCGCCTTGAAGCTTCGATCAGTGAGTTAACCTCAGCTTTGAAGGGGCATACAATCGCTCGCTCGCGCTCCCGACAACGCTCGCAATCACGTGCAGCCTCACCTGCACCCGATAATGGTATGTGTTGGTATCATCAACGGTACGCCAATAGGGCGAATCATTGCAGAGCACCTTGTACGTTTCAGGGAAACGCTCCATCGGACCACTAGTGGCGTTTAGCCGCCCTTCGTTCAAATCAAACCGCCTTTTTGTTACTGATCGCGCCACCAAAGTCCAATACCTGGTGGACACTGGCGCTGATCTCTGCACATATCCAAAGTCTATGTCTCCTGGGGCACCGAAACCAGTCAATTACACGCTGATTGCAGCTAACGGCTCAACTATCAACACATATGGTTTTATAACTTTATCGCTTAACCTCGGCCTCAGGAGAGATTTTCAATGGCGCTTTGTTGTTGCTGACACGTCTAAACCCATAATTGACGCCGACTTTTTGGCGCATTTTGGCATTTTTCCGGACTTGAAGAACAGCTGCCTCATCGACTCGACAACTGGTCTAACGACCTCATGTAAGTTAACGTTATCTAATATCGTTTCAGAGATCAAGGTCACGCCTGTCGATTTTCCATAGTCTGGTCTTCTTAATGATTTTCCCAGCCTGACGAAACCTGAGGGATTTTGTTCGCCAGCAAAACATACTACGCTGCATCATATAGCTACTACGCCTGGACCACCCGTTTCCAGCAAGGCGCGACGACTCGCCCCGGATAAACTAAAAATCGCCAAGGCAGAGTTCGATAAAATGATGCAACTGGGAATTACTCAGCGTTCCAAAAGTCCCTGGTCATCACCGCTCCACCTGGTACCCAAAAACTCAGGCGAGTGGCGGCCGTGTGGAGACTATCGGCGACTAAAGGCCCGTACAATACCGGATCGATATCCGGTACGCGTTCTTGAAGATTGCACCGCCAACCTTTCTGGTAAAACCATATTCTCGACCAACGACCTGGTAAGAGCCTTCAACCAAATACCAGTGGCCACCGACGACATCGACAAAACGGCCATAGTTACACCATTTGGCCTCTTCGAGTTTCCGTTCATGACGTTCGGATTACGAAATGCCGCACAAACGTTTCAGCGGTTCATCGACCAGGTGACACGGGGCCTAGACGAATTCACGTTCCCGTACATAGATGATATCCTGATTGCATCCAGAGATATTGATGAACACCGCAAACATCTCCGCACTCTTTTCGAACGGCTTGCAAAATACGGCGTAGTAATCAACACCGCCAAATGCCGTTTTGGTCAATCAGAAGTCGATTTTCTTGGTCATCGTATCTCGGCCCACGGAATTTTGCCACTACCAGCGAAAGTAGAGGCGATCGTAAATTTTCCTCGCCCAACAACTATACGAAAACTGCGTGAGTTTCTTGGTATGATAAATTTTTATCGTAAATTTCTTAAAAACGCTGCCAAGTTTCAGAGACCCTTACACGAATATACTCAAGGTACTTCAATAAAAGGTTCTCACCCGGTTCCATGGACACAGGAGGGCGATGCTGCTTTTGAAACCTGCAAGGATGAATTGCGCAAAGCCACGTTGTTGGTATTTCCCGATACAACGCTTCCATGGGCGATTTTTACTGATGCCTCCGAGTACGCAATTGGAGCAGTCCTCCAGCAACGACGTGAACAAAGCTGGGAGCCGCTCGCTTTCTTTAGCCAAAAGCTTCAGCCCGCGCTCAGGAAGCACTGCCAATACGATCGCGAACTTCACGCTATCTATGCTGCTTTACGAAAATTTCGTTATATTGTTGAGGGAAGGCACATAACTATCTTTATGAACCATAAGCCTTTGCTTCACGCGTTTGCACAAGATCCTGACCGAGCGACACCGTGGCAATTCCATCGCCTGGACTTTATCGGTCAATTTACTACCGACATCCAACACATAGCTGGCAAAGATAACGTCGTTGCGGATGCCCTGTCCCGCATTGAGGAAATTTCCGCAGCTTTATCTGCAAATGAGCTTGCCGATGCACAAGCCAGCGACCAAAAGCTTCAGCAACGTATACAAGGTCAACCAGCTGATTCACTCGCCCTGCCTCCTGTAAATATTCCAGGCTGCGACAAACCAATATACTGCGACGTCTCCGGCGATCTGGTTCGACCTTTTGTTCCCGAAAGTTTGAGAAAGAAGCCATCCAGGTGCCCGAGCATCTATAAAATGGTAACACAACGTTATGTTTGGCCCAATATCAACAAAGATTGTCGACTGTGGGCTCGAACATGCCTAGCCTGCCAACGAAATAAGGTAACTCGTCATGTTTTATCACCAATTCAAGATTTTCCAGGGCGCACGCGGCGTTTTGAGCATGTCCACGTATACATCATCGGACCATATACTCAATCCAGAGGATATCGTAACTGCCTGACGATAATCGACCGTTTCACCAGGTTTCCAGAGGCCTTCCCTATCGAGAATATTGGAGCCGAATGTGTCGCCAAGACGCTTTTTGCTGGATGGATATGCCGCTATGGAGTACCGCTCCGAATTACGATCGACCAAGGAACACAGTTCGAGAGCCAGCTATTTAACGCTCTTGCTCGTCTATTAGGCAGCAAACACATACGCACTACGACTTTCCACCCACAATCCAATGGAATGGTGGAACGCCTCCACCGTCACTTAAAGGATGATATTCGGTGTCACGAAAACGACTCGTGGGTAGACATGCTACCTATCGTGCTCCTTGGAAATCGCGCCTCATGGAAAGAAGACCTTCAAGCAACCCCGGCTGACCTTGTTTATGGTGAGCCGCTTCGACTACCCGGGGAATTCCTTGCACCATCGTCACGATGCGGGATGCCACCATCCAATATCGCTGAGCGTTTGAAACAACATTTTGCCAATCTTGCCCCTCAACCTGTAGCCCGGCATGGTCAGAGGAAAACGTTCATTATTAAAGAGCTGTCCAACTGCTCACATGTTTTTGTTCGTCGCGACGCCCCGCATCACGCATTCACATCCCCATATGAGGGACCTCATCGAGTTATATCAAGACATGAAAAATATTTCATCGTAGAGATCAGAGGCGAAAACGCTGTTCTTTCCATCGACCGCCTTAAACCAGTATTTTTGCTCACAGAAGACTACGAGGGCATTAGCAACCACAACAGTGACGAGCCACATGACAGTAACAATACCCTCGCAACACCATCTTCGCCTGAATCAACTCAACCTAGAAGATCTCGACCTTCTTCGTCGCATTGTCCATCTGAGTCCGATTCAAGCTCATCTACACCAACAACTCAAAAACGTGTCAGATTTAGATAATCTGAATATGTAGAAAAATTGTTCCTAACAATTACTATTAATTTTTTTTTTCGCAGAAGGGGAGTACTTGTGGAATTGCCCACAACATATTGATCCATACAAAACTACAACAATACGTACACGGAGGGAAATCTATGGATGGAACATCCATAATTATTGATATCACATTAAATAAAAATTGATAATCCTGTCCCATCAATGAATATGGATGTTTCATCACTGCTTTTTTGATAAATTACTATTGAAATGGTATCCATATAAACTATTGATAAATTCTAAATAGTTTAAAAAAACAAAATTTTATATAATTTGACATCTGGTTTCAGTAAGATTCGAACCCTGCTCCTCTGGCACGTTAGCCCAGTATTCTACCATTCGGCTACGGCATTTTATAAAATTTTTAGAAAAATGTTCAATCATAGGAAATTCAAAAAATTTTGAATTAAAAAAACGCTCCAACAAGTTGTAATATTGTTAGGAAATCCATAGTAAAAATTGTTTAACTATTATGCTTATGCGTCCCAGAAAAATTTACATTCCGCCAATATATATTAATGCGCTGTCTCTACCATTATTACTATGCAGTAAATATGGATATAAATATACCGACAATAGAAATTCATATCACGACCATAGATATTGACGTGCCGTTCAAATATATTAGCATTCTATCCATAAATATAGAATATAGTACATCATTTCGAAATGGTTGACATGTCATTTTACTTTTTATTGGGAGCAAATAATATTTGATAACTCGCTCATTCTGAATGAATATTGCATCAATCTCGTCGCTATCAATAGCGATATTGTCACAACATTCAATGCATTTTTCTCAGTGTAAGATAGTCAGGTGATCTATGCTTACAATGGTATGATGAAATCAATTTGAGGACATAGCATAAAAGCGAATGCAAAATACATAAGGGCCTAACTGGAGTTTTCAATAACAAGTTTTTCTGCTGCAGTCGCTATAAAAGACCTAACGCAAAATATATTCAATGCCATTCTAGTGACGTGTACTATTTGAACCACTTTAAATAAAATTATTTTATAGTCCAGTTTTATTTTACTCGCATGCAAAACCACCACATTTTTTTTTTTTTTTTGGTTTTGGTACTCCAAATGTGGAGCAAAGTGGCCAAAGGTTTAAACCTCTTAAACAGCCAGGTTATCTTTCACTTTATTTTATTCGTTATCAGTACGCCGTGAGTGTAAATTCTATCCCTATGCAAGCTTAGGAAAGCTCTACAACTCCCAACTACGTCTGTTTTGCACGGAGGAAGTGGACACGCCGTCCTTGGGTAGAGTTACCACGAACACCACCAAAAAAAACCTGTTTTTATTTAAATGGCCGTGCTGAAGGCGACCGCTCGCTTCGGTCTAGGGTTGCCAGATTGTAAGGTGGAAAGAGAAGGACATATCTATTTCGATAGAAAAAAAAGAAGGACAAACGTAAAAAAAGAAGGACGGTTTTTTGTGGATAATTTATTGTTTTAAATTAACAAAAAGCGAACATACATTTCGTTACCTTAATTCACAAAGGCCCTAATTGACACACTTTTCGAAAATGACTTTTTCACATTTTTAAGTATGATATAGTAAAATACACACTCACTACAAATTTTAAGGAGTTACTAGCAGTAATAACGGAGATATTCCAAATTTAAAAGGCTATATGCGTTCAATGTAAAAAAAAATTTGTTTTTGCTTCTCCTGTAAATTTTTTTTTATGTCAATTAGGGCCTTTGTGAATTAAGGTAAAGATTTATTCTCATATTTGAGATCGTGTACAAACAAGCAAGGATATCTAGGATATCAAAAGACGAATAAAGTATTATTACTAATTAATCAAAAATCAATATACACTGATCCGTTAAGGCTAATTTACACGTGCCGATTTTCTGGTCGATTATTAGTCGTTCCACCGTGTAAATAGCAATTCGATCGATCTACACTTTGTATTTGAAAGTGGAAAGCAGTGGAACGCCAAAAATCGACTAGAAAATCAACCCGTGTGAATCAGCCCTTACTTTTGAAAGTGGCACTAGTCAACTATTTAGTATAATGAGTTATTGAAGGTTTTGCGTTTGGACTAATCCGAAAAAATTGCTAACGGCCAACATACAAATACCTTAAGGTTGTTATACACGATGTGTATTGTCATATGTACCTGTCACGTTATCGATCCATATGTACTCATATGTGTGTCAAATTCGCTTAATTTGCTTTGCGTTTACACGCTATGTCCGATGGAAATAGAAACCTTATGTTCGTACATATGATTTGTCAGAAGACATTTCTCTTTTGTGTTTACAAGGTTTGTATTTGTATCCACACCAAAAAGTGGCATATACATCTGACAAAGCATATCGTGTAATACCCGCTTTAATGGTAGAACCGTATTTGACACTTATGAAATTTTTTAAAAACTTTGAGAAATGCCAAAGGTTTAATACATTCTCAAACAACAACAAATGCGAAAATTTTTTTATAACTGCTCTTAGTAGGCCTTTCATTTTAAAATTTTTTAGAAATATATCAAAGGAACAGTAAAGTAAAAAAGTTATTATTGTTAATTAAACAAAGGTTAATGTACATATATGTACATATATTTGGCACCTATTCTCATTTAAATGCAAAGAAACAAAAAATAAATATACAGATAATACAACACTAAAAATTTCTATAATTAAAATAAAAAAAACAATAAATTTTGCACTTAAAACTTTGTGCAAAATTCCAAAAAAAATTCCCGAAACTCGACGAATCTCATCAACAAATTTTTCATATTTTTTTCGAGTATGCAGTTTTGTAGCCCACTTTCATTATACCTTTCATGAACATGAAATGGTATTATAACTTTGGTCCGATGTTTGTAAGTATGAGAAGAAGAAGAGATAGACCCATCAATAAGTATACCGAAATGATCAGGATGACGAGATGAGTTGATTTAGCCATGTCCGTCTGTCCGTCTGTCTGTTTGAACGCAAACTAGTCCCTCAGTTTTTGAGATATTTGGCTGAAATTTTGTATGCGGCCATCATTTTCTAATATAGGAATCATTTGTCGGAACCAGCAAGATCGGACATATATTACATATAGCTCCCATACAATCGATTGTTCCGATAAACGGATTATGGGCTATAACTCCTTTAATTTAAGAGCTAGGAATGTGAAATTTTGTAGGTATTGCTATTTTTATATGTGAAATATCGACGTTGAAAATCATTGAGACGGGATAAATATTTCACATAGCTCCCATACAATCGATTATTCCGATAAACGGATTTTGGGCTATAACTCCTGTAATTAAAAACGTAGGAACATGAAATTTAGGAAGTATCGCTATTTTTATATGTGAAATATGGATGTTGAAAATCATCGAGATGGGGTAAATATTTCACATAGCCCCCATACAATCGATTGTTCCGATAAACGGATTTTGGTAGATAACTCCTGTAATTATATAGGCAGGAAAGTAAAATTTCGTAGCTTCTGCTATTTTAGAATGTGGAATGTCGGTGTTAAAAATCAATGAGATTGGACCAATATAACACATCGCCCCCGTATAATCGATAGTTCCGATAATTTCGGTTGAGCTAAATTTAAATTCACGCAGGTTGTACTGGGATCAAACAGTGAAAATCGTGACGCTTATTCATGAAAGGTATTTAGCCTTCGGCACGGCCGAAGACAGCTTTCCTTACTTGTTTTAGTATACCTAGATACTAATCTCAAGCCCCTAGTAAAAAAACGGGAAAAGAAGGACGAAAGAAGGACAAAACTTAAAAAGAAGGACATTTCTATACTTTTTCGTTGGGAAGGACACGGAAGGATATTGCAATAAAAAGAAGGACATGTCCTTCCGAGAGAAGGACGTCTGGCAACCCTACTTCGGTCTTACAAAACGAACTTGGAAAAAGTCAGTGATGCGTGCGTGCAAAGTGATGCAATAACACAAATTTTGTTTATTTTATATTCACTTGAGCAATAACACAAATTTGGTTTATTGCCGTTTGGGTTATCTCACCCCCAGCAAAAACATCACTACGACAAATGTTTCACATTAGAAATGATACATATCGTCGGCACTACAGAAAAAAATGAGCTGATTATATTAACCAAAATATGGGTTGATTCAACCAAAATCACTGTTAATTCTTTTCCATTTTTCAATGCTGTTGATTCAACTGCATTGAAACTGTTAACCTTAAGATAACTGCTAAGCTGTTGTTTTAACCGAAAATTTTGTTGTTGTTGTTGCAAGGGTTCGGTTGCTGAGTTCTATTCTCGGTGAAGTCAATATAATTATTTTTTTTTTTCATATATAACTTAAATAAGTGTTATTTTAACACCATTTAAATATTTTTCAGAGTTCTTATATTGACTTCACCGAGAATCGCACTTAGGTCTCTTGAACGCTCAACCCAGGAGTCTACTAACATGTTGCTATCGCATACGCATTACAGCTTTGTTCTCAATGACACCTTCCCACGTTGCTTTGTTGCCTCCACCGAGAATCGAGCTCACACTGCTTTGACTGCTGGACGGAGACGTATACCATCAGGCCATCGCTTACTTATGCTTGACGGCGTGTAATTGTAGCTTTGGTCTATGACGTTTGCTTACGCGACATTTCATATTATCTGCATTACATACTATTGTAATTCGCAGATAGTTTATGGAATATTCGGAATACATAGTTTATAATTTCTTAGCAAATAGAGGTTTCTGTCAGTTTTACCGAATTCTGTTAATTAAAAATTTACAGATCTATAACTGTTGAATCAATAGTTACTTCAACAAACAATTTCGTTAAAATAACCAAAATTTGGTCAATTCAACAGAATTTGGTCATATATGATAACAGTAGTAGATTGTTGATTTTAACAGTGCCATTTTTCTGTGTATGAACCGCGCGGCCGGGGATTGAACAAATACTTCCCAAAATGTCGGACGACAACGATCGACTAAAATCGGTGGCAGTGTGAGCTTAGGTAATAGGTCGTCCATCGGCTGGTAAGCGACTTATTTCTGTAACCCCTCATTTAGAAAACGACTTTTAGCCAGATTTCCAACTAATCCTGATCATTAATCACTTTAAAATTTGTTGCTTCCCTGTAAAAATCGTTGGATTATGTGTTCCAATTTTTTGATATTGGAGTACACCAAGAGTAATCCTTTGTATACCTCATCCGACCACCTCGGCTTTTTCAAAGCCGATCATTGCTCGCGCCTTATCGAAGAAAATCACGACACTATCGCTCTGACAGTATATACTCCAAGCAGTAACAACATTGGAGTAAATTGCAAAGTACTCTGAATGTAGGTACTCCATGGAGTAGCAGGAACAAAGCGAATGTTGGAGTAGGTGGTCCAGTCCTAGGACATCGCAATGCTAATTGGATCACAATTTTCATATGAAAAAGGATTACATTTGGAGTACTCTGGTATTCCAATTGGAGTACTCTTTGGATAGGAAATAGATATTGGAGTACTCCAATAGTAATCCTTTGTATACTTTATCGGACCACCTTCAGCTTTTGGAAAGTCGATCATTTCTCGTGCCTTAAGGGTCAGTTACATAAAGCTTTATTTTGGCTTTACCTCAAACTTTGACTTTGACAGAAAAGTTCAGTATACGTATTTAAATGAAGCATGGCAAATTGGAGACCTCAAAGTTGAAGCAAGGTTAAAATTTGGCAAACTCTCAAATTTTGCTTGCTTTGCTTGCTTTGACAATCAGATGTTGATGAGTTTGCTTTAATTAAAGAATAAAAAGTTGGAGAAAATAATAATTAATTCATTTTTTCTCTATTAAATTAATAAATTAACCAAAACACTCTGAATGCAAGGAAATAAATAACGAAAACAAATGTATAAAAGAGAAGCGTCAAGGCGTTCATTGTAGCATACCTCTGAAGTTCGACGCAAAGTTTTGAGGTAGCAAATGTCAGGCGAGGTTAACAAAGCTTTATGTATTTCACCCTTTATCGACGAAATCACGACACTATCGCTCTGGCAGTATATACTTCAAGGAGTAACAACATTGGAGTAGATTGCAGAGTACTCTGACTGTAGGTACTGCATGGAGTAGCAGAAACAAAGCGAAGGTTGGAGTAGGTGGTCCAGTCCTAGGACATCGCAATGTTCATTGGAGCACAATTTTTATATAAAAAGGATTACATTTGGAGTACTCTGATGCTTCAATTGGAGTACTCTTTGGATAGGAAATAGAGTACTCTCGATTTTGCAGGGATTAAACATAAAATGAAGTATCATCGCGAATAACGTTCTAAGTTACATTTTTTCAAAACCGGTTTTATTACATATAATATTTTGTATTGCTCTCTTGCATTGTTCAGATAACAAATTTTCTAAAGATTGACACACCAAAACTGTAAAAGTGCATTTAAAAGTAGTAGGTTAATTTAAAGTGACATACATCATTTTGCATAGAAGCGTCGAAAGTGATTCGTAACAGCACTGGAAGATCATAAGGAAGGTGTAAAACTGATAATATGAAAAATATAAAAGAAAAAGTTAAGGGGACAGATGAGAGAAATAAATTAAAAAAATATGACTTTAGCGTTTTTTTGCTCTCCTGCTAAATTCTGATTTTGTAACTTAGAACGTTATTCGCGATGATGCTTCAATTGTTTATACAAAAAATCTTTATCAGGCAGATAAATTTTTAAGTTGACTTGAGAAAACGGCTGATTTACACGGTTCGATTTTTCATTCAACCTTCAAATAAAAGGCTTAAATCGATCAAATTGCTATTTACACAGTGGAACGACAAAAAATCGACCCGTGTAAATCAGCCTGTTGTGTCTTTAAATAGGTACAAATTAATACTTTATATTGAATATTACTTGTTGTAAAAGAAGGCGACAATCCTCCGTGCTTTGTCTGATTATGCATTCTCTAAGATTTTGATGAAGCGGATGAGACGAACTTAAATGTTCATTCGAAGATGTGCTCTCTCGGCGACTTTTTACCTTAACCGTTGATAGTTTATTGTCTGTGATGTATGATGGTGCAATGGGATGCTGACTTGAACTGATATTATGTCTACTTAACCTAGACATCTTCATAGGCATCCGATGCACTTTTGGTAAAGCTGTTACTTCACTTATTGATTCCTCCTTATGATTATAACTTTTAGGTGTCGTTGAACTGAAATTCTCACTATCGTCTTGTAAGTGTTCCTTATCTGCATCCGTAACGGGGTTTAGAGAAGTTTTTGATGAACTTTGATGAATACCAACTTTAACTTCTTTGACATTTGGCAGTGGCGATATTGTCTTGTCTTTAACTGTTCTATAAGTTTGCTTAACTCGCTGTTTGTCTACTGAAGATCTAGTTTTATGTAATACTTTTGAAGATCCATTATAAGCAACTGGGTTTATTGATGTGACCTTTGGCAGTGTGCTGTCTGTTAAGAGTTTTGTGTACTCTTGTACGTTTTTCTTATTATTGACTCGATCTTGAAGCAATAAATATATTGCTGCAACGTGATCATAACTGTTCTTTTTTAAACTTGTTTTAGTCTTTTCTGGAGGAATACCAGCAAACTCAGCCATAATCCTTAGTATATCCTCATTTGGTTCTATACTTGACGTGCCATCCATATTTGCGTTGCATTGTATTTTAGCACTTGTATTCCTAGATTCACCACAAATCCAACGATGACTTTTAATTTGTTCAATTGAGTATCTCCGCGATGGATCAATGACAAGCATTCTACGAATCAGGTGCTCGCACTCTATAAAATAAAATAACTGGCTATAGATAATTTTGAATGAATAATACTTTGAATCAAATGAAACTACCTGAAGACATGAAAAACGGAATTCTAAATCGTCCCGAAAGTACCCGATCCCTTAGTGTCTGTAAAGTTGATCCATCAAATGGCAACGCACCACAAACGAGCACGTAAAGAACTACGCCAAGTGACTAAAATATTTTATTGTTACTTATGTTTATTCATAAAATAATTTCTATTGATGTACCCATATATCGATTTCTGGTCCAGTGTACTGTTTTCCCTCAAATACCTCAGGAGCGGCATATGGAGGGGAACCACACCATGTGGCTAACAATTCACCAATTTTGAAGTGATTTGAAAAACCAAAGTCGGCTATTTTTATATTCATATTAATGTCAAGAAGAAGGTTTTCAGCCTAAATAAAAAGTTATAAATGGTACTTGTATTATTCGATATTATAATAGAAAGGGAGTAAACAGGCTGTTCGACACTACGTTTTTTGAATCTTATTTAGACGCATCGTTCCCTGCTAAACCAAAATTGGAGCATTAAGCGTTGCGCTAATCAGTGTTGCCATTTGAGCCAATTTCCGGCTAGATCTAACCGATTTCAAAATGATTTAGCCGGAAAAAAAGGATTTAGCCGGAGCCGATATTTAGCCGATTTGTCAAAAAAAAATTTAGCCGATTCTAGCCGTTTTTAATATTTTTTCATTATTGAATTTCTCATAAAGTCTAATGTTTACACTTTAAATATCACAAATTTTTATTCTGTAAAACGAATACATATGTTGTTAAGGTGAATACCTCAAATTTGTAACAAACTTAAAATTTTTGTGTGATTTTTTTATTTATTTTTGTTTCGTTAACTTAAAATAATTCAATGAATTTAGTATTTTTGGTTTATTTATTTCTACACAGTTAAAAATGAAAGACTACTTTTTTTAAATTTAATACAAATAGTATTATTTTAAGACCTGGATTTAAATTGACATTTGTTTTTTTCCTTTCGAGCTATTTTTATTGGTGCTTTTTTATAATCATGACAATCACTTATTACATTGTTTTCCATAAGATCAGCGTTATGATTATGGCGTTTGCGATAACGAAGATTAATTCTGCCTTAAGCCAGATGGCAACACACAACAACTGATTGATGGTTACCAAGGTGATCCAATCCTAGGACCTCGCCATGTTAATTGGAGCAATGGAGTTGGAGTGTAATGGAGTTTGGTTGCTAAGTGACCTTGCTCAATCCCGACTCTTGCGTCCTCGTTCGTGCACTCTGGGCAACGGGAGCTACCTAGGCTCGCGGCAGAAAAAGAGGGAGCCCCGGTGGGGCCACTCTGACATACTTGGTTTAAGGGCTCACCGAGGTTTTTGCGTAGCGTCTGTTCACCATGAGGTGCGGCTGCAAGCGGGCGTCTGTCTTGAAGCAAGCGGCTCGCTATATAAATGTGTAAATATTTTCCAAAAACCCCGAAACCGGTTGTGCGCTGGGTTTGGGACCCGCCACGTAAAAAACTTAATTCCAATGAAAACAAAATCAAAGCCTCGGATGAGAACCCCCTTTAATGTTGACGACCCGGCAAAACGAATAAGGCATAATGATTTGGATATTAGGGCATGTACCGGGAATGTCCGGACCCTTTCAAGGGACGGTGCCGCTGCCCGACTGGTTGATGTCCTCGTAGGCGCAAAGGCCGACATCACCGCCCTGCAGGAAATGCGATGGACGGGGCAAGGAAAGACGACCATCGGTCCTTGTGACGTATACTACAGTGGCCAGACACGCGGCAAAGCGCGTGGTGTAGGATTCGTGGTGGGAAAGAGACTTCGCCGCCAAGTATTAGCGTTCACTCCTGTGGACGAGCGTCTCGCTGCGATCCGCATCAAGGCGAGGTTTTTCAACATAACATTTATCTGCGCCTATGCGCCGACTGAGGAGACGGACGACGCAGAGAAGGACTCCTTCTACGATAAACTTGAACATACTTATGGTCGCTGCCCCCAGCATGATATCAAAATCGTGCTCGGCGACTTTAATGCCAAGATGGGCAAGGAAGGATTCTTTGGTCCTACAGTTGGAAAATTCAGTCTCCACGATATAACATCCCCCAACGGAACTAGGTTGATTGACTTCGCCGCTGCTCGCAATATGGTCATCAGTAGTACCAGGTTCCGGCATAAGCGAATACACCAAGCAACATGGCTGTCCCCTGATCAAAGAACTAGAAACCAGATCATGTCTTGATTGACGGCAGACATAGCTCCACCGTTCTGAACGTGCGTACACTGCGTGGTCCCAATATTGACTCTGACCATTATCTTGTCGCAGCCAAGATACGCACACGCCTCTGTGCAACGAAGAAAGTGCGCACAGTAACGGAAGGAAAGTTTGACGTCGAGAAGCTGCGCATGACACAGACAGCTGATAATTTCACAACTCGACTCTCACACCTGCTAGCAGAGGGCAATCCCCGACCTAACGATGTAACCGAGCAATGGAAGCATATCTCTCACTCATTGCGTACCGCCGCTGAGGCCACTATAGGGCTCCAGCGAGCCCGCAAGAACAACTGGTACGATGAGGAATGCAAAACTGCCTCGAAAAAAAGGACGCTGCCTACAAGGAGGCGTTGCGAACGGGCGCAACCCGCAGTGTATGGCAACAATATCGTGAGGCAAAGAAGGAAGAGAGACGCCTTTTCAGAAAAAAGAAAAGTGAGGCCGAAAGGCGTGAGTGTGAGGAGCTTGAGATGCTGGCTGACAGGAATGATGCCCGAAAATTCTATGAAAAGATCCGGCGGATGACGGAAGGTTTTAAGACCGGGGCAAGCTCCTGTAAGGACAATAATGGCGACCTGGTAACCGACGTACAAAGTGTACTTAAATTATGGAGGGAGCACTTCTCCTCACTGCTAAATTGCGAGGGAGACGTCGAACCCGATACCCCAATCCCTGACGATGGAAAAGTCGTCCTACCACCTGACTATGATGAACTGAGGATAGCTATATCCCGGCTCAAAAACAACAAAGCGCCTGGAAAAGACGGACTACCCGCCGAGCTGTTCAAACACGGAGGCGAAGAGCTGGTAAAAAGCATGCATCAGCTCTTATGCAGAATATGGTAAGACGAATGCATGCCTCCGGATTGGAATTTAGATGTGCTTTGCCCAATCCACAAGAAAGGCGATCCCGCTAACCGCACCAACTACCGCGGAATTAGTCTTCTTAATATCGCATATAAGGTTCTTTCTAGCGTGTTGTGTGGAAGGCTGAAGCCCATCGTAGACAAACTGATTGGACCTTATCAGTGTGGCTTTAGACCTGGTAAGTCTACCATCGACCAGATTTTCACGATACGCCAAATCCTGGAGAAGACCCATGATAAAAGAATCGACACACACCATCTCTTTGTCGATTTCAAAGCCGCTTTTGACAGCGCAAAAAGGAGTTGCCTGTATGCCGGCATGTCTGAATTTGACTTCCCTGCAAAGCTTATACGGCTTTGCCAAATGACGTTGAGCAATACCAACAGCTCCGTCAGAATCGGGAAGGACCTCTCTGAGCCATTTGAAACCAAACGAGGCTTCAGACAGGGTGACTCCCTTTCGTGCGATTTCTTCAATCTGATGCTGGAGAAGATAATTCGAGCAGCAGAGCTAAACCGCAATGGTACAATCTTTTACAAGAGCGTGCAATTGCTGGCGTATGCCGATGATATTGATATCATTGGCCTTAACAAACGCGCCGTAAGCGCTGCCTTCTCTGGACTGGATAAGGAAGCGAAAAAAGTGGGTATTGCCGTGAACGAGGACAAGACGAAGTATTTGCTGTCATCAAAGAAAGAATCGGCGCACCTGCGCCTTGGCAGCCATGTCACTGTTGATAGTTACAAATTTGAAACTGTGAGGGACTTCGTCTATTTGGGAACCAGTATCAACACCGAAAATAATATCAGTCTAGAAATCCAGCGGAGAATCACTCTTGCCAACAAGTGCTACTTTGGACTGAGTAGGCAATTGAGAAGTAAAGTCCTCTCTCGAAGAACAAAGATCACGCTCTATAAGTCTCTCATCATACCTGTCCTGATGTATGGCTCAGATTCATGGACAATGTCAAGAGAAGATGAGATGGCCCTTGGAATATTTGAGAGAAAAGTTCTCCGGAAGATTTATGGTCCTTCCCGTGATGCCAACGGCGAGTATCGAAGGAAATTTAACGATGAGCTGTACGAGCTCTACGCAGATCTGACCATAGTCCAGCGAATTAAAGCCCAAAGACTCCGCTGGCTGGGCCATGTTATGCGAATGGACAAAGAAGCTCCAACACAGAAGGTTTTCCTATCGTCGCCTGAAAACGGCAGCAGAGCAGTGGCGTGCCTTCCATATAAGCCGAAAAGCTCGGCTTGCCTAGCTAATCCCCTATGAGCTGCAATATGTTCATTTGGGTTCTTAAAAGGATATCCGGTTTTTATTTCCCTGCCTGCCACCTTCTACCTAATAGCTGTTAATAGCATAGAAACATACCTAAAGCTTTTCCTGCCACCTGCCGGCTGATAGCTCATTTACATAAAATTAGTTCAGTGCGTGATGGCCATCTCTTTCTTACTTACTTAAAACAGCCTTAAACCGCAAGCAAGGACAGCCATCTCGCTCTTACTTATTGGCTTTTACGGTGCTTTCAAAACCCGTACGAATCTGCGTGCTGAAGCAATTGTTTTTTTTTTTTTGAATTTGGAAGTAATTTTATATGAAACTTTGAAGCCAGCTTCTGGCTGGTGTTACCATGATTGTATACCTTAATAATAGTGATAAACAATGGTTACCATACGCTATAAATGCCAAACTTACGATAAAACGAAAATGAAATTTGTTTATGTATGTATCTACAATATTAACGTGCAAAGCGCTCTACTCAAAAATTATTGGCGCATATTTTAAAGTCGAAAAAAAGAATTCAATAGTGGTAGGTGCTGTAATGTTTTTTTATTTGCTAGGCACTATACAATTAAAAAAATATATTTAAGGTTTCTTAGCTTCTGCAATGTACCTAAATGGGTTGGAAAATCTGCAAACAATAACGTGCTATTAGCGGAACCTAAAAGTTTAAGTTTTTCCCCGTCTGCAAAAGTCGATAAATATCCTGAACTCTTCTTTGTCTGAAATGTTCTCTGGCAGCAGTATGGGCTTTCGTTGCGGTTATAAAGACTGGGGCTTGCCTCGATTGATATACGTAGGCACGCCACTGCAGCAGAGGAAGGGGGAGGCCTCGACTGAGATGGAAACAACAGGTGGAGGATGACTTGAACTCCCTTGGTGTTTCCAATTGGCGTCAGTTATCGCTAAAAAGGAATGACTGGCGTGCTTTGATATGCAACGGCCAAAATCGCTTAGGCGGTTAAGCGCCAATAAATGATGATGATGATGATTTCTACACAGTTAAAAATGAAAGACTACTTTTTTTAAATTTAATACAAATAGTATTATTTTAAGACCTGGATTTAAATTGACATTTGTTTTTTTCCTTTCGAGCTATTTTTATTGGTGCTTTTTTATAATCATGACAATCACTTATTACATTGTTTTCCATAAGATCAGCGTTATGATTATGGCGTTTGCGATAACGAAGATTAATACTGCCTTAAGCCAGATGGCAACACACAACAACTGATTGATGGTTACCAAGGTGATCCAATCCTAGGACATCGCCATGTTAATTGGAGCACCTTTTTATATGGAATTGGATTTTTATTGAAGGGAAGCCAATAACAAAATGCCGAAAAAACAAATATTTTATTTCGTGATTTCAGTTTGTTTTATATTTTTAAATTATAAAACGTATAATAAATATAATTTTAATTTTAACTGAAGTGTTTAAAACATATTGTGGCGAATGTTCTCAAGAATCGATCATCCCTACTTGTTCTCCCACCACTAGCGTATTTCCACCACTAGCGTCACTACGACAACTATAGCTGTTTACGTACATTACGCGAGAGCGAGAGAGGGAGAGGCGGCTCGCATATTTGCGAATGTGACACAAAGAGGAGATGACGATAGATAAACGCTTCGAGAACAGGGTTGCACGAATAAGCCAGAAATGTGTAGACATTTCTAGGTGGTGAAGCTGTAGTTCTGCTAGGGTATATAAAGGCGCAGAGCCAACGCACATCAATCAGTTTATAAACAAGTGTTGTACAGTGAAGTACTGAACAGTGAATTAACCCGCGATATTGTACTACGGTTTTTAGTAGTGAATAAAGTGTACCATTTATTAGCAGAATCTTAGTGTTTTATTTAACGTACACTGCATGGAACTGCCAGGTAAATTTCCCTACACGTTTGCATTGAAAAAGTGAAAAATTAATCCAAAATGGTCCTCTTAAAATTTGCGCTTAATTAAAATAAAATATTATGATCTATAAAACCACATACTCAAATTATAATAAACTTTCTATTTATAAGAAGTGCGCACGGTTATATATTTTTTTTCCTGAGCTATTTATTTTTTGCCGCTTTTTTCAGATTTCAGCCGGTTGTGCGTCGTGACACAAATTAATAACCAGTGCTACCAACTATCACCAAGTAAAAGCCGCTAGAAACCCGCTAAAATCGGCAAAACCAATTTGAACAAGTAAGGAAGTCTAAGTTCGGGTGAACCGAACATTAAATACCCAGCGGTAATTTTCAGAATGGGATAACAATGATATAGACCCTAGGAGGATTTACCTAAAGTTTTTACTATCTTAGCTATTTACCTTGCCGAATTATGTAAATTTATGTGATTTTCGAAATTTTCCATATTGTTGCGGCGATTTATTGTCCAAATCATTAAAAATAAAGTCAAGAGTTCCACCGAATTCACTTTCCAATTTAAATTCACTTTAATTAACAAATTTAACTTATACTAGTTATTACAAACTACGCGGCAGCGGGCGGGGTAAACGTGATAGAAAAGAGATGCGGTTGCTAGCGAACAATTATGATAACTAACTAAATTACTGCACTGCTAAAGTTAAGAAGAGGTGCATAGCATAAATAGGAACAATTGAGTATGCAAAAAACTAACGTTACACTGATCAACTACCTTTACAGTTGTGTGAATAAAAATAGCAGAAGGTTAGAATATGTTTAAATGAACTCAACATACCGCCGCCCTTGAACTACCTTGGTATGTTCAAAAAATGAAATTACATATGAAATATGACAAAAATTTAGCAAGTTATTTTACAATGCAAAATATCAAAGTAATGAATGATTGTAGAAGTGTGTACAAGGTTCATGAATCTTCTTCCGAGAACAGATCGGCTTTTGTCGGCAGGAGACAAAGTTTCACAACTGGTCTTATGAGCTCCCCATTCGTTGTCTTTAACGTAACCACTCTAACACGCCCATCTGTGCCAGGATGACATTTTAGCACTCTCGCCAATGGCCACTTTGTCGGTGGGGTTGAATCGTTTGAAACTGCAACTACATCGCCTTGTGCGAGATTACGAGAAGGGCGAACCCATTTTGAACGGCGCTGTAAACTGACGAGGTATTCGTCCCTCCAACGGCGCCAGAAATGCTGTCCCATGGCAGAAATCGCTTGCCACCTTTGATGAAGATTTCCACATAACCCTTGACCCTCAGGTTCTGGGATTGATTTAAGCGCTTCTCCAATGATAAAGAGACCGGGAGTTAAGACTTCTAGGTCATCAGCGGATGCGGAATTTTCGCAGAGTGGCTCCTCTACCGTGAGTGAATTTGTAATTGTAGGGCCCAGCGAAATCAACCGCAGTGCGTGTAAAACAACGAGCGTAGATAGTTGGATTTGCGGGTAAATCTCCCATGGATTGTGTGGCGAGATTGCGCTTCAATAAAGTACATTTAACGCATTTGTGGTAAATCTTGCGAATCAGGCTGCGAGCGCCAATAACCCAATAGCGGCGCTGTAACATGGTTTGCATAATGCATGTAGCATAAATTTATGTATTTCCAGGATGATGAGTTTCGCAAGCGGAGAGTTCTTTGGCAGTATAATGGGGTGTTTTACGTCAGTGGCTACTTCAGCGTTCTTCAATCTGCCTCCAACCTGTAAGACACCTTTGTCATCAAGATATGGTTGCAAGCGCAAAAGACTGCTACGAAGTGGTACGTGCCGTTTTGCGCTGCAAAGAGAGATTTCATTAGGAATATAAAAAAGTTGTGTATACCTGACTAGGCGAAGCTCAGCTTCAAATAACTCTTGGCCACTAGGAGGACCATAGACCTTAGCATCATTGAGTCGAGTACTGGCTCGAGCGTTGTGCAAAAACCTCAATACGTAGGCGGTGACGCGGCGTAGCTTTGAGTACGACGAAAACTTTGTAATCATTTGCCAAAGCTGCGATGGTGTAGTTACATGAGCAACCTTACTTCGAATGCCCAACTCGGTCGTATGCTGATTTGGTTTTTGCTTCCGTAACTGGTCCGGACCCTTCAAGAATTCAGGGCCAGACCACCAAAGTTGATGATTCAATAGCTCGGACGGATTTATGCCCCTGGAGGCGCAATCTGCTGGATTGAGCTCTGAGCGGACATGGTTCCAGCACTCAGGGGGCAGGATCTTCTGGATGTCGGCCACACGATTAGCAACGAAAGTAACCCATCGACTAGGGTGTGCTTGTAGCCAAGCCAACGTGATGGTCGAGTCTGTCCATGCGTAAAGCGGATAGCGAATGTTTTCGAAGCTGTGCAAAATACTTCGTCCCAATTTAGCTGCTAAATGGGCAGCGCATAACTCAAGCCGCGGTAATGTCGTTGTTTTGAGCGGCGCCACCTTAGTTTTCGATGAAATTAAGGAAACGGTGACACTTCCGTCGAAATGCAATGTGCGCGCGTATACAACAGAAGCGTAAGCGCGCGGCGAAGCGTCAGCGAAGATGTGCAATTCTGTAAGTGACCCAGCCACTCCTAGGCCAAGCCAGCGACTTATTTGTAAGTTTGCGAGTAGTTTCAACTGCGATCGATGATCTAACCAATTTGTTGCGATGGATTCAGGAATATTGTCGTCCCAACCAATATTATTACGCCAAATTTCTTGAAATAGCATTTTTGCCCTTATGGTGGCTGGAGCAAGCAGTCCCAGCGGGTCAAACAAAGTGCTGGCGTCAGATAAAAAGGTTCTTTTGGTTAAAATATTAGGCGTTGTTTTCATATTAATACTGAAAGTCAAAAAATCTTCCTCAGGGTTCCAAACTAACCCCAGAGCGTGGACGTCTTCCCCTTCGACTAAGTAGTGCGAAATAGTGTTCGACACCTTGTTTCAGTATATCGGATATGTTACGATGCAGAACGATCAATTCTTCTTTGGAGGCGGTACCAGTGAGGAGGTCGTCCATATAAAAACCCTTAACAATGACAGAAGCGGCGTTTTCATCAATGTTTGATGAACATTTTGCGGTTTGTTGTAGTGCTTTCACGGCGAGGTGGGATGCAGCAGCCACACCATACGTTACTCGCACCATGCGATAGTCTTGTATGGGTAAAGACGGATCACTTCGCCATACAATTCGTTGCAAGTCTACATGTTTAGGAGACACGCAAACTTGCCGATACATTTTTGCGATGTCAGCGGTTGCGGCGTAGCGATGTGTTCTGAATCGCGTCAAAATTGAAACAACCCTTAACTTGGTCGTAATGCTAGACTCCTTAACGACTGGGTGATGCGGCATGTAAAAAGTATCATATGAAGACTCTGGTTCAAGTTCCATATGCTTCATATCGATAAGTTCTTGCATGAACTCATTATAGCCTTGTCGTAGTTTTTCATTTCTAAAAAGTCTTCTCTCGATGCAGAGTAGGTTTCGAACGGCGTTTTCTCGCGAATCTCCCAGTATAACATCGGGTTTTAGCGCAGAGCTGTTAATTTTGATTAGTAATTAGTAATTGATTGATTAGAAAATTTTTTTAATTACTAATGATTATTTTAATTGCTTTCAAGAAAAAGCAATTACTGATTGATTACGATTAGAAAAAATCAAAAAAAAATCAAAAAAAATCAAAAAAATCAAGAAAAAATCAAAAAAATCAAAAATAATCAAAAAAATCAAGAAAAAATCAAAAAAATCAAAAATAATCAAAAGTAATCAAAAGCGGCTTTTTTCTTGATTTTTTTTAATTTTTTTGATTTTTTTTTTTGATTTTTTTTGATTTTTTTGATTTTTTTTGGATTATTTTAAAGTTTTGTTGTGAAAAGTATAAACATCTGTGTATCTTTGTATGCAAATATATACACCTACTTACACTTTGGGGCTCATGGATTTCTAGAATGAACCTTGATCGCTAAGTATATGTACATATAAGAAAAAATGCCAGGTTTGATGGTTATATGCGTTGTAGTGGTGAAAATTTGTCCCTTTTATATCTAAACGGGTAGTGTCGTGCATTTCTCGTTTAAAACCCTATGGGTACAGTCGGATGGTTCTATTCGAACACTTATAAGTATGCTACACAAAGTAAAACGTGGGCATACCAACTACATATGTATGCCCAAAAGAGACTAGTAATGATCAATTGATCAAAAATTAAGGGGTTATTATCCATAGAGAGAGGTCCGGGATTAATAACTTTCGGCCAAAATGACGTAGTCATTTTGTTGGAGCAGAGAATAGTAGAAGTAGAATCGTTTTATTTTTATTCATTTTTGTTTAAGCAATGCTATTTAGTAATATTTGTGAATAATATGTAAGTAATAATGTAATGACAATTAAAGAACAATAACACAAAGAGTCAACAATACCGGTATTCAGTTTAAAAATAATTCATGTAGGTGGACATGAGTGCGTATCGACACGCAAATTTTCGCCGTTCACTCATATAAAGTATTTGTGTTGAGCGTTCGGCAGATACAGCACGCCAATACTTAGGAGTTAAAATTTGATTTTAACAATGTAAGTGCTTCAAAAGAAATGTCAGATAAAGACCCACGCTTTGGAGCATTAATAATTTCAGCAAAAGAAAACAGCCTTTCAACCGGACCGGACGATGTTGCCATTATTCAGCTCCAGTTGCTGAATCACCCATACTACTATATAATTGTGTTTGCACAACATATTTCAACGCCTCCGTCGTTGTTGTTGGGATTACACCGTTACTTCTTGCTTCACCTATACATTTGCATGTTTGTGCAAGTGAATATTTATGTATGAACATATTTTTCTACAACAGTACTGGAAAAAAATTCAAAAAATCAAAAGTAATCATTACTTTTGATTATTTTTGATTACTTTTGAATTTTTGATTTTTTTTGGATTTTTTTTAATTTTTTTAATTTTTTTTATTTTTTTTTTAATCAATTGAAAAAATAATCATTAAAAAGTGAAAGTAATTGGTAATCAATCATTAGGTGGCTTCTCAAAAAATAATCAATGAAATGCTAATCATTACCGATTACTAATCAATTATTAACAGGTCTGTTTTAGCGGTAGCTCGACTATAAACCGGCCGTCGTCTGGACATCGCAAACCAACGACTGTAAACGAGGCGTAGAGTCATCAGTGCTATCAACACTGCCAAATAGCGACCAGCCGAAGACGGTACGTTGTGCCATAGGCGTACCAGGAGGGCCTTTCACAAGCTCGGCGCAAATAAGTCTATCCATCACGTCCATACCGACAAGCATGTCGATACGGCCAGGAGTCATAAATTGTGGATCCGCAAGAAATAGCCCCTGCACATGCGGCCACGAGGCAACTGATAAGGTTTGTGTTGGCAGTTCACTCGTGATTTTAGGTAAAATTAGCGTATTTATATCAAAACATTGGGAAGAGCAAAAAGATGATAATGAAAGTAATACCTCACCTCTAGAACGGCCTCCTTGAGACGAGCCAATTCCCGTTATTAAGACTGCAGAAGCTTGTAGACCCAAACGCTGAACCAATGCCTCTGTTAAGAAAGATGCATGCGAGCTATCCAGGACAATCGCGCACTTTAACTAGTGCAGTTGCCAACAAAACAGTTTTTTCTTTAAGCGGTGTATTAGAATTGGTATTTAAGCACGACGATATGCTTGCGGGAGCGGTGTATGCGGACGAATCATCAGACGTAGTAGCATTTGGTTGCGGTGCGGCGCTTGCGGTTAAAGAAGACGATGTGGCGGTAGATGCGTTATCGGCCAAATACGTACTAGTAGAGCCATTATTAGCAACAGTGGTATTGTGCAACAATGTGTGATGGCGTTGATTGCAATCTCTACATGCAGATGTACTATTGCATTTTGCTTAAAGTGGCCGGAGCTAAGGCAATTAGTACACAAACGCGATTCTATGACAAATTTCGACTTGGAATTTACGTCTAAATTACGGAATTTGTCGCAGATATATATTTTATGCGGTCCCTTATTATTAGTTATTGGCGTAGTTTTGTTTTTGATTGAGACTTGCGCAGTCGTCGACGACGAAAGCATGGCAAGAGACCGGCATCTAGTCCCTAAAAATATGGTCAATTGTTCAAAATCGGGGGGATCATCACTGACAAGGGTCAGCTCCCACTACTTCCGCGTCTCGAATGATAGCTTGTTTACAATTTCATGTACCAGCCAATCATCCCAAAACTGCACTGGACGGCTTAGAGCTTTAAGTTCGCGTATGTGCTGCTGATATGCGTCGAGCACCCTTTTAATTGCGTCGGAAGTATCACTAGCTGCTTTCTTTATATCGGCCATAGCTCTGAGATGACCTTCTATAATTACCCGCATGACCTTATAACGCGACTTTAAAAGGTCCCACGCCTCATCAGCTTTTAATTTAGCGATTAAAATTGGTTAACGCAGTCGAATACCACGTCTCACCTTGAATGCGAACATTTTGTTCTATTTCGAAATTGTCAGTACCGCATGAGATCTCAACTGCATCTTGAGCCTCCTTAAATAGCACCCACTGTTCATTGAGCAATTGTAAATAGCTTTGAATGCCATCTTTGTCCATTAAAAATTCACTATCAGTACTTTTAGCTAAATATCGCTTAATAGAATTCAGTGCAGAAACGCACGATTTCACGTAGCTTGACATATTTACCAGTTAAAAGTTTTCAATTTCTTGATTTATTTTGAAACTCTTAAGTTCTTTAGTTGCGAGAGTTATTTTGTAACCTTGATTTGCTTAACCACTCGTATGTATGTACGCGTGCAAAAAAATACCAATAGAATTTAATATGCAGAAACAATGCAAATTTTCAGCGAGTTGAGAGTTATTAATTGTTGTCCCTTAAAAATGCGCGTACAGTAACTTCTTATGCAAGTTGATGTTTCTCTTTTGCTCTTTTTTGCAAATGCACCCACAGTCACTTTCTATGCAAATTGTTGTTGTTATAGAATGATGATTTTTTGTTACTAAAACCGCTTCACTTAATTTTCTTTATTTGAAGCACAATTGAGGAGCTTCAAACCAAAACGCAATAAATTACCACCAAATTTTTTTTTTGAGATATTGATGGGACTTAACTTCTCCTTCTGAAATCTATGTAACAACATATTTTAGCTGTAAAAAACTGGCTATTTAGCCATTCTGTATCGCCCTTAAAAATACGATTCACAACAAAACGCAATAACTCCATACAATTTTTGTATTTACTAAAGTGAAAACTAAACTGTATATAGAATTTTTTATTTTGAAATTTTGAATTAGACAATAGTAGCATCTTGTTTCTTGAATAAATTACTTACAATAACATTTTTTGTGGTATTTTCCTAACCCAATGGCTATTGATAAAATTTATGATAAATTGCATTAAAACTCGTATTTTGCTCTGGAATTAATCACAAATTGATATATCGTTAACAAAATGGCTCCACAAACCCCATTCTCTGATTATCCAAAAAAGTTCAAACCAAAACGCAATAACTTCAGTAGCATTCAAACCAAAACGCAATAAATATAAATTTTCACACCAAAACGAAATAAATCCAAACAACTTTCTACTTTAACTTTAAATCTAGTTATCCGATAAATGTAATTTTTTGGGCATATGTTTGTTATTATATAACTGGTATATCTAATGTCATAAATATTTTTTGAAAATATCCATCCATTTCCCGGTAATCATATTTTCTCATCTATCTACGAACTTTTTATGTGTAACTTATTGCGTTTTGGTTTGAAGCTCCTCAATTATTATTTTAATAATATTTTGCAACAACAACCCTATGTTTTGTTTAGTTTTAAGTTAATTTGTAGGTAGCACTGTATTTTAATTTGGTTTTTAATGCAATTTATAGTTTTTACAATAAGCATTCACTACACATGTATGTATGTTTGTGTTTCGCGATGTTAATTAACTAGCGCGGGCTTAGCACATTCGGCGACGAAGGACCAGAAAATGTTGCGGCGATTTATTGTCCAAATCATTAAAAATAAAATCAAGAGTTCCACGGAATTCACTTTCCAATTTAAATTCACTTTAATTAACAAATTTAACTTATACTAGTTATTACAAACTACACGGCAGCGGGCGGGGTAAACGTGATAGAAAAGAGATGCGGTTGCTAGCGAACAATTATGATAACTAACTAAATTACTGCACTGCTAAAGTTAAGAAGAGGTGCATAGCATAAATAGGAACAATTGAACAAAATAGCAGAAGTTTAGAATATGTTTAAATGAACTCAACACATATCGAAAGTGGGCGTGGTCGGGAAACGATCTCGTCCAATTTCATCACCTATATAGCTAGTGTAATGGGGTGTGGTTGCTGAGTGACCGCGCTCAATCCCGACTCTTGCGTCCTCGTTCGTGCACTCTGGGCAACGTTGAGCTACCTAGGCTCGCGGCAGAAAGAGAGGGAGCCCCGGTGGGGCCACTCTGACATACTTGGTTTAAGGGCTCACCGCGGTCTTTTTCGCAGCGTCTGTACACCATGAAGTGCGGCTGTAAGCGAGCGTCTGTCTTGAAGCAAGCGGCTCGCTATATAAATGTGCAAAACTTTTCCCTCCCAATCCAGGGTGTTATGCGATACCGTGCCCATTGGACGTTTGCAGCCGGGAGGCAAATCGTGGCTGTAGTCGAACGGAGCCTCACTGATACCGGGCCGCCTCAGGGAGCCATAGTTACTTATTACCGCGGTATGGGGCTCTGCCGCGGCGGACGACACACTTCCCCTTACACTACCCTTGACCCTAAGCTGGCCTTGTCCGGCGAGAGGTCGTACGAACAAGATGAAGAACACACAAAATACAAAGCAATTAACGACTTCGTTTACTCCGCAGCAGAGAAGAACTATGCTGGAGCAAGCGAAAACACAACGCCGGAGGACAAACTCCGCCTCAAAGTTAACTGGGAGGCCGACAGCGATGGAAACTACGGGTCAGTCATCCCCCAAACTGCTATCAAGTAAGAGGGACTTGATGGGAGCAAGCAGCAGTGCGGCTGCCTACGCAGTCAAGCAGAAAACGGCGGAAGCTAAACTTCCATCAAGCGCTGGTACGAAACCCAATCTCTTCACATCTGGGGCAATGGTCTCACGACCTGGTTTCAGAGTTTCGAAAGAGAAGGACGACGCCGCAAAGGGAGAGACCGCGATGGCAACTACGAGTCTGAATCCCCCCCAGGAGGCATCTCCCCGACGCTTTGCGTACTGGGATAAAAGAAAGGCCGCAAGGATCCTTAAAAAATATGAGGGAGCATCGCAGGAGAAGCTGTCGCCGGAAGAAAGGAAGATGGTGGAGGAAGCGAAAGCTCTGATACCAAATTTCCAGAGGCCCTATGTGCCTAAGAGGGTGAACGGTAATCCCTTCAAACGCCAGAGATCGGACGGAGAGGTAAACCCCCATCCGAAGCGGTATCAGGTCAACCCCGTAGTGGGAAAACTCAGCTTTGCTGAAGTAACCAAGGACAGAATCCTTATAGGTTTCATTGACCGAGGTAACGACCGTTGGTCCATCCCCAAAGACCGGTGGCAGGGCCCTCCTCGACTTAATGCGTGAGTCTCCGGGTAGTCCAAAATATTTGCGTGCGAGGATGCAAGAACTGTCGCACTGTATAAGGCAGCAGTTGCAAGACTGGGTGAAGTCTACCCAGGGGCAAGACTAGATGTCGTCGACTGGAAGGACATTCCTGCTCGGCCAAGGGCAAGGGCATGGATTCCTGCCGTCCCTGCAGAACCCGAGAATATTCTTGAGATGCTGCAGGTCTGGAATCCGTCTCTCCCGACGCAGGATTGGGGCGTCAATCTGGTCGATGATGTGGTTGGGCCCAATAGACAGGTGGTTATCAGTCTGAATAAGGAGGCGCTCGAGCCCCTTAAACGGTGCAACGGACGAGTGCATTACGGCGATCAAGGCATCGGAAGGGGAAGCAGAGGAGTCCGACGCGGAAAGTATGTTATCCGCCACGTCAAATTGCGATGGTGCTGCGAACAACTCGGCGATAGAAGAAAGCCTGCTTGACGAAGAAGGCCTCGACGTCACGATCGTGGCTAAACCTGAGCACACTAACGTTGATGCTGCTTCAGACAGCAGGGTTCCCCCCACGCCAAATCGTGCAGGTGCTCTGAACAAATCCTCGTTGAGAGACAGCCCCCGGAACAGGCCAGACCTCGACGACACGCTGGCGGCAGGGAAGTCTGAGTTCTCTCATGTTGGTGGTGCTTCAGATAAATCTGCACAAATCTAAAGCAGCCTCGGCTGTTTTAAACAGTCGTCTTTCTAAAGGCGACGTAGACGTGGTCCTGGAGAGAGCCCTGGGTCAATAGCTCTAGGATCTGTGGATTGGGGACTA
>CAXKVI010000005.1:55602894-55733986 GCA_964058755.1 Campiglossa producta | reverse complement strand
ATTACCCCTTCTTTTATGTGTAAGGCTGTGTGCTAATTGAAAACATTTTTCGTCAGAGTAAAATAAGGTGAACAAATTTCCTATGGTGAACGAATATTTGCCATTTTGCTGTGCCAAACGAAACGTTAAATTATGACAGTAGTAAATTTTGACGTATGGAAAAAGCACGTGCAAAAGCAGATGCTTTGTGAATCAATTCTCATTTTACGTGTTTTTCATGCATTTATATTGCGTATTATTCGCATTATATTATATTTTAGTGTTAAATAACGCATGTGAACATAAATTTATGTGAAATAATATGAATGTCAACAGCACATGCATCCCTGTGCTCACATTATTGATTGTCAAAATTTGACCTAGCCCCCAGGGCTAGGGCAAATTCTGACGTTCATATTCACCACGATAACTGTCAGAATTTAACATCGCTCTGTCAAAATTTGCTTTTTTAAACCGTTTGGCCCACAGCCTAAGAAGGCTTTTGATACCATATAGGTCTATACCACTTTTCAGGTCCCTACCTTGAACCCTTTCACAGATATTCTGCTTAAAAAATTTAGTTTGTATGGGAGGTACCACACCCCCTTATTTGATAACCCCCGGTTTTATAGGTGAGAGTGGTGCTGTTATCCTGTAGCTCTGTACCAATTTTCATGTTCCTACCTTAAACACTTTTGAAGATATTCAACTTGAAAAATTCAGTTTGTATGGGAGGTGCCACGCCCCCTTTTCCGATTACCCCTTCTTTTATGTGTAAGGCTGTGTGCTAATTGAAAACATTTTTCGTCAGAGGCCGTGTGCCAAACGGTTTAAAAAAGCAAATTTTGACAGAGCGATGTTAAATTCTGACAGTTATCGTGGTGAATATGAATTATTGACAATCAATAATGTGAGCACAGGGATGCATGTGCTGTTAACATTCATATTATTTTACATAAATTTATGTTCACAGGCGTTATTTAACACTAAAATATAATATAATGCGAATAATACGCAATATAAATGCATGAAAAACACGTAAAATGAAAATTTGTTCACAAAGCATCTGCTTTTGCACGTGCTTTTTCCATACGTCAAAATTTACTACTGTCATAATTTAACTTTTCGTTTGGCACAGCAAAATGGAAAACTTTTGTACACCATAGGAAATTTGTTCACCTCATTTTACTCTGACGAAAAATGTTTTCAATTAGCACACAGCCAGAGTAAAATAAGGTGAACAAATTTCCTATGGTGAACGAATATTTGCCATTTTGCTGTGCTGTTATCCTGTAGCTCTGTACCAATTTTCATGTTCCTACCTTAAACACTTTTGAAGATATTCAACTTGAAAAATTCAGTTTGTATGGGAGGTGCCACGCCCCCTTAATATTTTGTTCTGATTTTAAGACATGACCTGCGCGTGGTAATAACAAACAAATCCCCCAAAGGAAGTATTTCATTTGGTTCAGCCGTTTTCGAGTTTTAGCGTTACAATTATACACCATTTCATTTTTATATATATAGATAAAAATGAAATGGTGTTCAGTCGTCACGCTAAAACTCGAAAACGGCTGAACCAAATTATATACTTCCTTTGGGGGGTTTGTTTGTTATTGCCACGCGCAGGTCATGTATTAAAATCAAAACAAAATATTAGGGGGGCGTGGTACCTCCTTTACAATCTTATTAATTCCACCATATTTTATATCTCATCTTATTAATTCCACCATAATTTATAGGTATCTCCTTTTTGTTTATTTCACCCCCTAGCGCGATATTTTCATTCTGTGTTGAATTGGTTTTTGTCGTAGCTGCGCCAAGCCAATTTTTCAGAAACAGATGTCGCTGCATGGTTCAACGCAGTGTTCAAATTGGGTCGTTTTTTTGGGTTTCATACTAAACACATTAAAATGTTAAGAAGTTGCGTCGTTTTTTTAATTTTTTTTAACGTATTACCATCTTGAATGCATATATATTTTTTAATAATCAAAAAAAAGCATTGTATTTAAAACTGATTTAATGAAATTTGGTATTAAACGAAAATTCTTTGGGTATTTTTGTTTTAATAATGTGTATACCACGGCTCTACGTGAAAGCGCACCGACTTCTGTTGGTGAAGTCTTAAGGTACGGGTACATCTAACGACACGACGCGACACGACCAAATAGTTGCCTATTTGATCAACATTGTTGTGTCGCGTCGTGTTGCGTGGTGCTGCTGTCGCTAGGTGTACTCTGCTACATATGCATCTCCCATACAAACTTTTTTCTCCAAGGTGAATATCTCTAAAAGGGACCTGAAAATTAGTACAGAGCTATAGGATAACAACACCATTCTCACCCATAAAACTGGGTGTTAACCAAAATAGGACGTGGCACCTCCCATACGAATAAAATACTTCATAGTCCATATCTCTGGAAGTATTCATGTTAGACCACTGAAATTTGGCAAGGGGTTATATGGGATCGATCCCTACCACATCCAAAAAAAAAAACTGGGGGTAACGAAAAAGGGGGCGTGGAACCTCCCATACGAATGAAATACTTCATAGTCTATATCTCGGGAAGTATTTAGGTTAGACCACTGAAATGTCATGACGAGTTAAATAAGATTAATCCCTATCATCTCCAAAAAAAATTGGAGATAAACAAAAAGGGGGCGTGGCACCTCCCAAACGATGGAAACATTTCATAGTCCATATCCCTGAAAGTATTTACGTTAGACCACTGAAATTTCGTGAGGAGTTAAACAAGATTAATCCCTGCCACCTCCAAAAAAACTGGGGATAATGAAAAAGGGGGCGTGGTTCCTCCTATACGAAGGAGATAGGGATATGGATTAAAATAGATATAGGGATCGGGTTAGAGAAACATGCAGGGAAATAAATTTGTGGCAGGACAACGTCTGCCGGGTCAGCTAGTTTCAACTATAAAGACCCCCCAATAACTACAATAAAAGATATCACCTTTAAATCTCTATGTACAATGTTTTTTTTATGGCAATATTCTACTGCTGACAATATCTGCCAAAATTTGCCTCGTGCCGCATTTTCTGACATCCTTCCAAATTTCGCTATGTAATCTAAAAGTACAAAAAATATATAAAAAACCGACTGTAACTATTTTTTTTACCGAAAATGTAATCTTAATATGTATTATTATATGGCTGGTTCCATGGAAACTGATATATTTCACATCGACTTTTGTGAAATGTCAATGTTACGATAAATGACATTTGAAAAACATTTAAAAAATAATAATTTTTTTCTGGCAACCCTAGATGTCGCCCAATTACATTTTTCTTCATATCTTCGGCATTTATTTTCGGATTTTAAAGTGTGATACAATATGTGGGGTTCTCTTTTAAATAACAGATCTTCACACATGTGTCGTTAAATGCTACCCTTAAGTAGAATCAAGCATTGCCAGACATCATCCCATGGAAAAAACTTCAGCCAGACACTTCAAAGTTCGGGAACTTTTATTTTCCTATTAATTTGCTTTCTCTTGTTTGTCCCACTTTAACTGCTTTTAAATGACGGATCTTTTCACATGTGTCGTAGGACACTACCCTTAAGTAGTTTCACTAATTTTTAGACTTCGTCCCATGGCAAAAACTTCAGCCAGACACCTCAAAACTCGGGAAATTTTACTAATTTTTACTGCGCTTTCACGTGTTTTAGCGGGTTTGACAAACTTTGGATTACTTTAAATAGCAGATCTTCACACATGTGTCGTGAAATGCTATCCTTGAATAGAATCAAGCATTTACAGACATCATCCCAGGGCAAAAACTTCAGCCAGATTCCTCAAAGTTCGGGAACTTTTATTTTCCTATTAATTTTCTTTCTCTTATTTGTCCCACTTTTAGTGCTTTTAAATGACAGATCTTTTCACATGTTTCGTAGGACAATACCCTTAAGTAACTTCAATCATTTCTAGACTTCGTATCATGGCAAAAACTTCACCCAGACACCTCAAAGCTCGGGATTTCACTAATTTTTACAGAGATTTCACTAGTTTCAGGAGATTTCAACCTTTGACTACGTTTAAACGACGGATATTTACACATGTGTCGTATAACACTACTCTTAAACAGTACCAGGTATTTCCAGAATTCATCCCATGAAAAAAACTTAAGCCAGACAACCCAAAGCACGGGGACTTTTCATCATTTTTAATGTGCTTTCACATGTTCAAATGGGCTTACCCAACTTTAGCTGCTTTTAAATGGCAGATCGTTACACATGTATCGAATACCACTACCATTAACTGATATCAGGCATTTTTAGACTTCGCCCCATGACAAAAACTTCAGCCAGACACCTCAAAGCTGAGGAAATTTCATAATTATTGCTGGGATTTCACATGTTTAAGCGCGTTGGTCTAACTTTAGCTACTTTTAAAGGGCAGATAATTTCACATTTGTCATAGAACACCACCCTTAAGTGGTATCAGGTACTTTTGGACTTCGCCCAATGTCAAAAACTTCAGCCAGACACCTCAAAACTGAGGAATTTTTATAATTCTTACTGCACTTTCACATGTTTAAGCGAGTTTGTCCAACTTTGGCTGTTTTTGAAAGGCAGATCTTTACACATGTGTCGTATAACACTATCTCTAAGTAGTATCATGCATTTTTAGACTTCATCCCGTGGAAAAAACTTCAGCCGGACACCTCAAGGCTGAGGAATTTTCACAATTCTTACTGCGCTTTCACATGTTTAATGGGGTTGGTCCAACTTTGGTTGCTTTTAAAGGGCGGATCTTTTCACATGTGTCATAAAAGACCACCCTTAAGAGGTTACTTTTAGATTTTGGCCCATGTCAAAAAATTCAGCCAGACACCTCAAGGCTTAAGAATTTTCATAGTTCTTACTGCGCTTTCACATGTTTAATCGGGTGGGTCCAACTTTGGCTGCTTTTAAAGGGCGGATCTTTTCACATGTGTTATAGAAGACCACCGTTAAGTTGTATAAGGTACTTTGAGATTTCGTCCCATGTCAAAAAATTCAGCCAGACACCTTAAAACTGAGGAATTTTTATAATTCTTCCTGCGATTTCACAGGTTTAATCGGGTTGGTCCAACTTTGGCTACTTTTAAAGGGGGGATCTTTTCACATGTGTTATACAAGATCACCTTAAGTTGTATGAGGTACTTTTAGACTTCGCCCCATGTCAAAAACTTCAGCCAGACACCTCAAAACTGAGGATTTTTTATAATTCTTGCTGCGATTTCACATGTATAAGCTCGTTGGTCTAATTCTGGCTGCTTTTGAAGGGCAGATATTTTCACATGTGTTATAGAAGGCCACCCTTAAGTTTTATCATGTACTTTTATACTTCGCCCCATGTCAAAAACTACAGCCAGACTCCTCAAAACTGAGGAATATTCATAATTCTTACTGTGAAATCAAAGGTTTAAGCGAGTTGGTCCAACTTTTGCTGTTCGTAAAGGGCGTATCTTAACAGATGTGTCGCAGAACAGTACTCTTAGGGCCGCTTGCATAAAAGCTGATAACGACTAACCGGAGTTTAATTGACGTATTTTGTATGGTTAGCTGTCAAGTTAATCACCGATTAGGCTTAATCGGCTTTTATGCAAGTGGCCCTTAAGTAGTTTCAATCATTGTTGGACTTCGCCCTATAGAAAAAACTTCAGTCAGACACCTCAAAATTGACGAATTTTTATAATTCTTACTGCGTTTTCACATGTTTGAGATGGTTGGTCCAACTTTGGCTGCTTTTAAAGGGCAGATATTTTCAATGTGTCATAGAAGACCGCCCTTAAGTGGTATCAGGTACTTTTAGACTTCGCCTTATGACAAGCAATTTAACCAGACACCTTAAATCTGGGTAGTTTTCAAAATTCTTACTGTGCTTTCGCCTGTTTAAGCGGAGAATATTTACACATGTTTCGTAGAATACTACTCTTAAGTGGTATCAGGAATTTTTGCCCAAATTTTTTCACATGTATGAGTTTGTATATGCCTGTACACACTTATGCATATATATATACATACCTACAACTGGCTGTAGTTTTTGACATGGGGCGAAGTATAAAAGTACCTCATACAACTTAAGGGTGGTCTTCTATAACACACCTGAAAATATCCGCCATTTAAAAGCAGCCAAAGTTGGAACCACCCGATTAAACATGTGAAAGCGCTGTAAGCATTATGAAAATTCCTCAGCCTTGAGGTGTCTGGCTGAAATTTTTGACATGGGGCGAAATCTCAAAGTACCTTATACAACTTAAGGGTGGTCTTCTATAACACATGTGAAAAGATCCGCCCTTTAAAACCAGCCAAAGTTGGACCCACCCGATTAAACATGTGAAAGCGCAGTAAGAATTATGAAAATTCCTCAGCCTCGAGGTGTCTGGCTGAAATTTTTAACATGGGCCGAAATCTAAAAGTAACTGATACCACTTAACGGTGGTCTTGTATAACACATGTGAAAAGATCCGCCCTTTAAAAGTAGCCAAAGTTGGACCAACCCGCTTAAACCTGTGAAATCGCAGGAAGAATTATAAAAATTCATTAGTTTTAAGGTATCTGGCTGAAGTTTTTGGCAAGGGGCGAAATCTCAAAGTACCTAATACAACTTAAGGGTGGTCTCCTGTAACACATGTGGAAAGATCCGCACTTTAAAAGCAGCCAAAGTTGGACTTACGCGATTAAACATGTGAAAGCGCAGTAAGAACTATGAAGTTTTTGACATGGGCCAAATTCTAAAAGTAACTAATACCACTTAAGGGTGGTCTTCTACGACACATGTCTTTCAAAAACAGCCAAAGTTGGACAAACTCGCTTAAACATGTGAAATTGCAGTAAGAATTATAAAAATTCCTCAGTTTTGAGGTGTCTGGCTGAAGTTTTTGACACAGGGCGAAGTCCAAAAGTACCTGATACCACTTAAGGGTGTTATTCTATGACAAATGTGAAATTATCTGCCCTTTAAAAGCAGCCAAAGTTAGACCAACGCGCTTAACTTGTGAAATCGCAACAAGAATTAGCTTTGTTTCTTTCCTGCTAATTATGAATAATTATTCTTGAAAAAGCGTTTCTTGAACAAAAATAGCAGCGAATTCAACAGCTTTTTGACATTTAATTGAGAGAGAGAGCGCCAATTCTCTGCAAGTTATTGCTTGAGATTTTTCGTCCAGCAGACACTAGCAAGCAGGAACAGCTGATCGGTGACATAGCAAAACAACAACAAAAATGTAAATTCAAACTGTTAGCCAATCAGAAACGTAACCGCTGTTTTGTCTGCAAGTTTCTGCTGAACCCTGTTCGATGAAAAATTAGCAGAAATGAGATTTTGACAGCTTTTTACAAGACTCTCCTCTGCTGACAGTTCTTTGCTGGAGATTTCAAGAAACAAAGCTATTATGAAATTTCCTCAGCTTTGAGGTGTCTGGCTGAAGTTTTTGTCATGGGGCGAAGTCTGAAAATGCCTGATATTATTTAATGGTAGTGTTATGCGATACATGTGTAACGATCTGCCATTTAAAAGGAGCTAAAGTTGGGTAAGCCCATTTGAACATGTGAAAGCACAAGGGTAGTGTTATACGACACATGTGTAAATATCCGCCGTTTAAACGTAGTCAAAGTTGGAGAAACCTTCTGAAACAAGTGAAATCTCTGTAAAAATTAGTGAAAATCCCGAGCTTTGAGGTGTCTGGCTGAAGTTTTTGCCATGCGACGAAGTCTAAAGAACTGTTCACCCAAAATTGGTACACATTTAAGAGATTCCTAAAAGGCCATTTGTATAGGGTACCAAAAAATTTTTATAAATTTTAGTAGGCAATGTCAGTACCGTTATATGATTAAAATTTGCTTTGATTTGCTTGTCAGTTATTAATTTTACACGCGATGGAATTCATCATCATCATATATTGGCGCTTAACCGCCTAAGCGATTTTGGCCGTTTCGTATCAAAGCACGCCAGTCATTCCTTTTTAGCGATAACGGACGCCAATTGGAAACCCCAAGGGTGTTCAAGTCATCCTCCACCTGTTGTTTCCATCTCAGTCGAGGCCTCCCCCTTCCTCTGCTGCCGAATTCAGGCGACGATAGGAAAACCTTCTGTGCTGGAGCTTCTTTGTCCATTCGCATAACATGGCCCAGCCAGCGGAGTCTTTGGGCTTTAATTCGCTGGACTATGGTCAGATCTGCGTAGATCTCGTACAGCTCATCGTTAAATTTCCTTCTATACTCGCCGTTGGCATCACGGGAAGGACCATAAATCTTCCGGAGAACTTTTCTCTCAAGGGCCATCTCATCTTCTCTTGACATTGTCCATGAATCTGAGCCATACATCAGGACAGGTATGATGAGAGACTTATAGAGCGTGATCTTTGTTCTTCGAGAGAGGACTTTAATTCTCAATTGCCTACTCAGTCCAAAGTAGCACTTGTTGGCAAGAGTGATTCTCCGCTGGATTTCTAGACTGATATTATTTTCGGTGTTGATACTGGTTCCCAAATAGACGAAGTCCCTCACAGTTTCAAATTTGTAACTATCAACAGTGACATGGCAGCCAAGGCGCAGGTGCGCCGATTCTTTCTTTGATGACAGCAAATACTTCGTCTTGTCCTCGTTCACGGCAAGACCCACTTTTTTCGCTTCCTTATCCAGTCCAGAGAAGGCAGCGCTTACGGCGCGGTTGTTAAGGCCAATGATATCAATATCATCGGCATACGCCAGCAATTGCACGCTCTTGTAAAAGATTGTACCATTGCGGTTTAGCTCTGCTGCTCGAATTATCTTCTCCAGCATCAGATTGAAGAAATCGAACGAAAGGTAGTCGCCCTGTCTGAAGCCTCGTTTGGTTTCAAATGGCTCAGAGAGGTCTTTCCCGATTCTGACGGAGCTGTTGGTATTGCTCAACGTCATTTGACAAAGCCGTATAAGCTTTGCAGGGAAGTCAAATTCAGACATGGCGGCATACAGGCAGCTCCTTTTTACGCTGTCAAAAGCGGCTTTAAAATCGACAAAGAGATGGTGAGTGTCGATTCTCTTATCATGGGTCTTCTCCAGGATTTGGCGTATCTTGAAAATCTGGTCGATGGTAGACTTACCAGGTCTGAAGCCACACTGATAAGGTCCAATCAGTTTGTCTACGATGGGCTTCAGCCTTTCACACAACACGCTAGAAAGAACCTTATATGCGATATTAAGAAGACTAATTCCGCGGTAGTTGGTGCGGATAGCGGGATCGCCTTTCTTGTGGATTGGGCAAAGCACACTTAAATTCCAATCCGGAGGCATGCATTCGTCTGACCATATTCTGCATAAGAGCTGATGCATGCTTTTTACCAGCTCTTCGCCTCCGCGTTTGAACAGCTCGGCGGGTAGTCCGTCTTTTCCAGGCGCTTTGTTGTTTTTGAGCCGGGATATAGCTATCCTCACTTCATCATAGTCAGGTGGTGGGACGACTTTTCCATCGTCAGGGATTGGGGTATCGGGTTCGACGTCTCCCTCGCAATTTAGCAGTGAGGAGAAGTGCTCCCTCCATAATTTAAGTACACTTTGTACGTCGGTTACCAGGTCGCCATTATTGTCCTTACAGGAGCTTGCCCCGGTCTTAAAACCTTCCGTCATCCGCCGGATCTTTTCATAGAATTTTCGGGCATCATTCCTGCCAGCCAGCATCTCAAGCTCCTCACACTCACGCCTTTCGGCCTCACTTTTCTTTTTTCTGAAAAGGCGTCTCTCTTCCTTCTTTGCCTCACGATGTTGTTGCGATACACTGCGGGTTGCGCCCGTTCGCAACGTCTCCTTGTAGGCAGCGTCCTTTTTTTTCGAGGCAGTTTTGCATTCCTCATCGTACCAGTTGTTCTTGCGGGCTCGCTGGAACCCTATAGTGGCCTCAGCGGCGGTACGCAATGAGTGAGAGATATGCTTCCATTGCTCGGTTACATCGTTAGGTCGAGGATTGCCCTCTGCTAGCAGGTGTGAGAGTCGAGTTGTGAAATTATCAGCTGTCTGTGTCATGCGCAGCTTCTCGATGTCAAACTTTCCTTCCGTTACTGTGCACGCGATGGAATTAGCTGTTCGAAAAACGATTGTGAACAAATTTGTGGAAAATCCAACTTGGTCAGGAAATAAAATAGCGAAAGCTATAAAGTATCAAAACACAACTGTTTGTAGGGTATTAAAACGTTATAAAGAAACTCTAAAGAAACTCTACTCTCACAAATTTGCCAAAAAAAAAGTGATGATTTGGCTAGCAATATGCAGTTGTGGCCTTAAAACTCGATCGTACGTGATATCAACAACAATGACCACTGAATTGCATATGAAAGAGTGCCTACAGAATTGCATATTGCCGTTTATACGTCTTCACCGGTTTGCAGTAAAGTTTTGGCCAGACTTGGAGAGTTTCCATTACTCGAGGGCAGTCCTTGGTTAAAATGTTGGTACAAACAAAAAATTGGCGATATAGTGCCAAAGAAATTGAACCCGCCGAATTGTCCGCAACTCCGCTCAATCGAAAAATATTGGGCAATTGTTAGACACAAATTAAGGGGGAGTGGAGGCTTAATCAATAAAACTGAATCAATGCGTCTTAAGTGGAACAAATTTGATGTCAAAGTGACCACACCATCAAGCGGCATGCTCGAAATTTCATATATAGCAATGAAATATAGAATTTGTATTCACTTTTTTTATAACTTAAGAATCACTCTTTTGATTAAAGTATTAACCACTTTCCCGCGAATATTGTAGACCAAGATCCCAGGGCCGCCAGACATCACTTATTTTCTGATGGATGAAACCAATACTGTTGGATAGTCCTCCCCGAATCTAGAACGAATATGAAAATTTCAAAGCTGTACCTAGGTCTTGGGCCTGATATCGGGGATCAAAGTCGCAAAAAAATTACCCTAACTTCAATTATTTTCTGATGAATGATTTTCGCATATTTGTCGTAGATTACCACCCCGCGTCAGTATCAAGTGTTGTTAGACCCGTACCATGGTCTATGCTCCAGCCAGACACCCTAAGTTCGCGGATTTTCCTATGAAAATTCATTCCGTTATAACAATTTAACAGATTTGGCCAACTTTGGCTGCTTTTAACTACCCAATTTTTCCCCATTTTTTGTAGAGCACTACCCTCAAGTATTATCAAGCATTTTTAGGCATCGTCCCATAGCAAACACTTCAGCCAGACACCTCAAAACTCGGGAATTTTCATAATTCTCACTGCGCTTTCACAGGTTTGAGGGGATTGGTCACACTTTGGCAGCTTTTAAATAGCATATCTTTACACATGTGTCACAGAACACAACCCTTAAGTAGAATCAGTCATTTCCAGGCATCATCCCATGAAAAAGAAATTCAGCCAGACACCTCAAAGATCGAGAACTTTTCTTTTCAAATTACTTTGCTTTCTCTTGTTCAATCAAGTTTGTCCAACTTTTACTGCTTTTAAATGACGGATCTTTACACATGTGTTGTAGAACACTACCGTCAAGAAATATCAGATATTCTTAGACTTCGTACCATGGCAAAAACTTCAGTCAGACACCTCAAAACTCTGGAATTTTTGTAATTCTTACACCGATTTCACTTGTTTACGCGAGTTTGTTCAACTTTTGCTATGTTAAAATGGCGGATCTTTGCACATGTGTCGTAAAACACTACCCCTAAGTAGTATCAGGCATTTTCAGACTTCATCCCATGAAAAAACTGCAGCCAGAAACCTCAAAGCACAGGGACTTTTCATCATTTTTAGTGCGCTTGGACATGTTTAAGGGGGTTTAAACAACTTTGGCTGCTTTTATATGGCGGATCGTTACACATGTGTCGTACAACACTACCCTTAATTGGTATCAGTCATTTTTAGACTTCGCCCCATGACAAAAATTTCAGCCAGACACCCCAAAACTGAGGAATTTTCCTAATTTTTACTGCGATTTCACTTGTTTAAGCAGGTTGGTCCAACTTTGGCTACTTTTAAAGGGCAGATCTTTTCACATGTATCGTAGAAGACTTCCCTTCAGTGGTATCAGACATTTGTAGACTTCGCCTTATGACAAAAACTTCAGCCAGACACCCCAAAACTGAGGAATTTTCATAATTCTTACTGCGCTTTCACATGTTTGAGCGGGTTGGTCCCACTTTGGCTACTTTCAAAGGGCAGATCTTTTCATATGGGTCGTAGAACACAACCCTTAAGTGGTATCAGACATTTTTAGACTTCGCCCCATGACAAAAACTTCAGCCAGGCACACCAAACCTGAGGAATTTTACTAATTCTTACTGCGCTTTCACTTGTTTAAGTGGGTTGGTCCAACTTTGGCTGCTTTTAAACGGCAGATCTTTTCACATGTGTCGTAGAAGACTACCCTTAAGTGGTATCAGACATTTTTAGACTTGGTCCCATGGAAAAACTTCAGCCAGACACGTCAAAGCAGAGGAATTTTTAGAATTCCTACGGCGCTTTCACATGCTTAAGCGGGTTGTCCAAATTTCCTTGATCATGTCCTATAGAGATCAATTGTACCCATTTTGGTCATGGGATGAAGTCTAAAAATGCCCGATACCACTTAAGGGTGGTCTTCTACGATACATATGAAAAGATCTGCCCTTAAAAGCAGCCAAAGTGGGACCAACCCGCTCAAACATGTGAAAGCGCAGTAAGAATTATGAAAATTCCTCAGTTTTTGGGTGTCTGGCTGAAGTTTTTTCCATGGGGCGAAGCCTAAAAATAACTGATCCCAATTACGGGTAGTGTTGTACGACTCATGTGTAACGATCGCCATTTAAAAGCAGCCAAAGTTGTTTAAACCCGCTTAAACCCGCATTAAAAATGATTGAGGTGAAGTCTGGAAAGGCCTGATACTACTTAGGGGTAGTGTTTTACAACACATTTGCAAAGATCCGCCATTTTAACATAACCAAAGTTGAACAAGTGAAATCGATGTAAGAATTACAAAAATTCCCGAACTTTGAGGTGTCTGGCTGAAGTTTTTGTCATGGGATGATGCCTGGAAATGGCTGATTATACTTAAGGGTAGTGTTCTGTGGCACATGTGTAAAGATCCGCTATTTAAAATCTGCCAAAGTGTGACCAATCCGCTCAAACCTGTGAAAGCGCAGTAAGAATTATTATAATTCCCGAGTTTTGAGGTGTCTGGCTGTAGTTTTTGCCTTGAGAAGATGTCTAAAAATGGTTGATAATACTTGAGGGTAGTGTTCTACAAAAAATGGGAAAAAATTGAGTAGTTAAAAGTAGCTTAAGTTGGCCAAATCTGTTAAATTGTTAAAACGGAATTAATTTTCATAGGAAAATCCGCGAACTTAGGGTGTCTGGCTGGAGTGTAGACCATGGTACGGGTCTAACAACACTTGATACCGACGCGGGGTGGTAATCTACGACAAGTATGTGAAAATAAGTGAAGTTAGGGTCATTTTTTTTGCGACTACGATCCCCGAGACCTAGGTACAGCTTTGAAATTTTCACATTCGTTCTAGATTCGGTGAGGACTATCCAGCAGTATTGGTTTCATCCAACAGAAAATAAGTGATGTCTGGCGGCCCTGGGATCTCGCTCTATTGGTTTTAATGATATAAGATGTTTTGCGTGTACCAATTTAGGTTGAACAGTTCTTTAGAAATGATTGAAATCACTTAAGGGTAGTGTTCCAACCAACATGTGAAAAGATCCGTCATTTAAAAGCAGTAAATGTGGGACAAACAAGAGAAAGCAAAGTAATAGGAAAATAAAAGTTCCCGAACTTTGAGGTATCTGGCTGAAGTTTTTGCCATGGGATGATGTCTGGAAATGCTTGATTCTATTCAAGGATAGCATTTTACGACACATGTGTGAAGATCTGCTATTTAAAAGTAGCCAAAGTTTGTCAAACCCGCTTAAACATGTGAAAGCGCAGTAAAAATTAGTGAAATTTCTCGAGTTTTGAGGTCTCTGGCTGAAGTTTTTGCCATGGGACGAAGTCTAAAAATTACTGAAACTACTTGAGGGTAGTGTCCTACGACACATGTGATAAGATCCGTCATTTAAAAGCAGTAAAAGTGGGACAAACAAGAGAAAGCAAATTAATAGGAAAATAAAAGTTCCCGAACTTTGAGGTGTCTGGCTGAAGTTTTTTCCATGGGATAATGTCTGGCAATGCTTGATTATACTTAAGCGTAGCATTTTACGACACATGTGTGAAGATCTGTTATTTAAAAGTGGCCAAAATTTGGCAAACCTGCTTAAACATGTGAAAGCGTAGTAAAAATTAGTGAAATTTCCCGAGTTTTGAGGTGTCTGGCTGAAGTTTTTGCCATGGGACGAAGCCGAAGAATGGCTGATACTACTTGAGGGTAGTATTCTACAAAAAATGAGAAAATATTGGCAGCCAAAGTGGCCCAAATGCGTGAAATTGGTAAAAGAGAATAAATTTCCATAGGAAAATCCGCGAACTGTGGGTGTCTGGCTGGAGCCTTGTCACTGGTACGGGTCTAACAACACTTGATACTGACGTAGGGTGGTAATCTACGTCAAATATGTGAAAATCATCCATTATAAAATAAGTGAAGTTAGGGTCATTTTTTGGCGACTTTGACCCCCGATTCCTAAGCCCTTGTCATGAGTACAGCTTTGAAATTTTCACATTCTTTCTAGATTCGGGGAGGACTATCGATCGGTACTGGTTTCATCCATTATAAAATAAGTGACGCTTTTAGGCTCTGGGATCTTGGTCTATAACAGTTAATACAAAAATATTTAATATTTAATAGTAGAAGATAAGTGTAACGTTAAAAAATTGATTTTTTTCGTCGCTCTTGGATTTGCCGCTTCGTCAGTTTACCGGCCATTATTTTCTGGTAACAGATCACTATTTTCACTAACACGAACTATAAATGATGACAGATATTTCATGGTGTTTCATTTTATATGAGGAGCTTCAAACTAAAACGCAATAAGTTACACATAAAAAGTTCGTAGATAAATGAGAAATAATGATTACCGGGAAATTGATACATATTTAAAAAAAAAAAAACCTTTTTGACATTATACCTGTTATATATATGCCCAAAAAATTACAATTAAGTTATTGCGTTTTGGTTTGAAAAAAAAAAAAAAAACTAATGGCGGCGAAATACCAACAGGTTATCATAACCTCTAACGAGATTTTTAGCCGAGCTTCTCTTTCCAACTTGTGGTGTGTTGCTTTTGAGTTTTCCTACAAGTTGGCGGGACCTACAGTTTTTTGCCGACTTCGAACGGCACTTGCAAAGCAAATGAATTTTTTGCTGAGAAGCTTCTCATGGCAGAAATACACCCGGAGAGTTTGCCAAACTACTGCCGAGGGGCGACCCCGTTTAGAAAAATTCGTTTTCTAAATAATTTTTGATGTTACTTTTGTCGGGCATCGAACCGCCACGACTTGGTGTAGAAGGCCGAACACTTAACCGCTACACCACGGCGGCCGCCGTGGATAATCAGAGAATGGCGTTTGTGGAGCCATTTTGATAACGATATATCAATTTCTGCTTAGTCCCATAAAAAGTTCGTAGATAAATGAGAAATAATGATTACCGGGAAATGGATACATATTTAAAAAAAAAACCTTTTTGACATTATACCTGTTATATATATGCCCAAAAAATTACAATTAAGTTATTGCGTTTTGGTTTGAAAAAAAAAAAATAAATAACTAATGGCGGCGAAATACCAACAGGTTATCATAACCTCTAACGAGATTTTTAGCCGAGCTTCTCTTTCCAACTTGTGGTGTGTTGCTTTTGAGTTTTCCTACAAGTTGGCGGGACCTACAGTTTTTTGCCGACTCCGAACGGCACTTGCAAAGCAAATGAATTTTTTGCTGAGAAGCTTCTCATGGCAGAAATACACCCGGAGAGTTTGCCAAACTACTGCCGAGGGGCGACCCCGTTTAGAAAAATTCTTTTTCTAAATAATTTTTGATGTTACTTTTGTCGGGCATCGAACCGACACGACTTGGTGTAGAAGGCCGAACACTTAACCGCTACACCACGGCGGCCGCCGTGGATAATCAGAGAATGGCGTTTGTGGAGCCATTTTGATAACGATATATCAATTTCTGCTTAGTCCCAGAGCAAAAAAACAAGTTTTAAAGCAATATAGTTCCTATAAATAGCCATTGGATAGGAAAACACCACAAAATAATGTTATTGTAAGTAATTTCAATTTACCAAAAATGCTTTCTTTCGTTAAGAAACTTTACTTTATACTAAGTAATGATAATGCAAAAAAATCGCAATATCTTGCAAAAATGACCCAATATAGAAAAAGTGAGGACACCCTCATAATCTATGGCCAAAAAAAAGCGTTCTTGTTTCAGCGTTTTTATGTGTCATTTCAAAATAAAAAGTTCAATATATAGTTTAGTTTGCACTTTAGTTAATATAAAAATCGTATGGAGTTATTGCGTTTTGTTGTGAATCGTATTTTTAAGGGCGATACAGAATAATTTAGCCATTTTTTACAGCTAAAATATTTTCTTACATAGATTTCAGAAGGGGAAGTCGAGTCCTATCAATATCTCAAAAAAAATTAGGTGGTGATTTATTGCGTTTCGGTTTGAAGCTCCCCAATATGTACTTGTAAAAACAACTGTATCAAAACCAGTAGAATAAAAAGTTGTGACATTTTAGGGTTGTGATATCTCATGTTTAATATATTATCATTTTAATATGGCTTAATAAGGATCTAAATTAGAATACGCGTCAATAATTTGGAACCCGATTTACTTAGTACGTTCTTCAAGAATTGAAAGGGTTCAACGTAAGTTCATACGATTTGCTTTGCAACCTCTCCATTTCGAAAATCCCTTGCCACCCTACAATTCCAGGTGCATGCGTATTAATGTTATGTCGCTAGAAACAAAACGAACTGTTCAACATGTAATGTTTATTTAGGATATAGTGTCTAAGGCTATCGATTGTTCAGCTCTCCTTAGTCAGGTATGTTTCAATATTCCGAATAGACCCCTTCGCTCTCACAATACTTTTTATACCGAATTTTGTAGAGCTAATTATCTTAGTTTTGCTCCCCTTATTAGAGGGTTCGAAGAATTCAATCGGATTTCTAGAAATCTTGATCTCGATTTTTCATTGCCGAGACTCCAGTTTAAGTTACGTGTTGAATCTTATTATCGAGCAAAATAATTGATCTCATCATAATTTTTAATACTGTTGTTATATTTGTACCTAACAAGTTTTTAGTAAAATTTTGCAATCTAGTAGTAAGTTTTGGAACCATTAGACTTAATAAAGATATGAAATGAAATGAAATATTTTTGGACTTCCGTTAGAAATTAGATGTATGCCACCAATGTCTATATGTGTTCTAATTTTCAAGGAAAAATTACATCTAGTTTAGAAGAAAATCTGTGGTAAAGTTGTGACATGAGAAAGTGTGACACATATATTAACCCTCTAACCAGTAAGTGTGCCTCAGGGCAGGCATCACAAAAATCAAGATTTCCGTATGAAAAAATTATTTTTTCTTAAAAAAATGAATGTAACTCTCTCGTCCATATTTCTAGGGAAATTTCTTTCTCAAGTTAAAACAAAATCCGGTGAACCGTTTGTCTTCTATACTCAGTTTTGTGCGAACAGGGCGAGAAAAAGGTCGTTTTTTTAAAGAAATTTATTGTTTTCAATATCAAAACTTTCAATTTTTGAAGTCCGCTGAGCTTGATAATTTTTTTTTTCGTAAAGCTGTGCTCATTAACTTGCCGATTTTATAAAAAAAAGCAGTGCAAAAGCAGTGTCGCTCCGCGCGAACTTTTATACACATTGGTTTTTTTAAAAAGTGCCATATATAGTAGCTCCATCACGTTGGAACCCGCTTTGAAAAAATTCAAATTTTTTTTGCACTTTCGTCAACTACAAACGACGAGATTGATTGTAGTGAAACTCATTTTTTTGTAGTTCTTATAGTTACTCCGAAAATATAATACATTATGCAGAAACCAAGCAAACTAAGTAAATTTGAGTTTTTTTTTGTTGAAATATGTTTTAAATCGTTTGTAGTTTTTTATACGAAAAAAAAATTTTTTTTGGTCCAAAGGTTTCGGAGATATGGCCTAATGCACATCACGCTGGAACCCGCTTTGAAAAAACTCAAACTTTTTTTGCATTTTTGTGAACTACAAACGATGAGATTGATTGTAGTGAAATTCATTTTTTTTTTGCTCCAAAGGTTTCGGAGATATCGAAAACGCATGTTAAAAAAAGGCAGAATTCAGCAATTTGAAAGCACTAAAAGTAATTTTCCTACAACTACAAACGACAAAATTGATTGTAGTGAAATTTTTTTTTTTGTAGCTTTTATAGTTACTCCGAAAATACAATATATTGTGCAGAAACCAAGCAAATGAAGTAAATTTTGTTTTTTTTTTGTTGAAATATGTTTTAAATCGTTTGTAGTTTTTTATCCGAAAAAAAATTTTTTTTTTGCTCCGAAGGTTTCGGAGTAATCGAGAACGCATGTCAAAAAAAGGCAGAATTCAGCAATTTGAAAGCAGTAAAAGTACTTTTCCTACAACTACAAACGACAAAATTGATTGTAGTGAAATTTTTTTTTTTTGTAGCTTTTATAGTTACTCCGAAAATACAATATATTGTGCAGAAACCAAGCAAATAAAGTAAATTTTGTTTTTTTTTGTTGAAATATGTTTTAAATCGTTTGTAGTTTTTTATCCGAAAAAAAATTTTTTTTTTGCTCCGAAGGTTTCGGAGTAATCGAGAACGCATGTCAAAAAAAGGCAGAATTCAGCAATTTGAAAGCACTAAAAGTAATTTTCCTACAACTACAAACGACAAAATTGATTGTAGTGAAATTTTTTTTTTTGTAGCTTTTATAGTTACTCCGAAAATACAATATATTGTGCAGAAACCAAGCAAATGAAGTAAATTTTGTTTTTTTTTTGTTGAAATATGTTTTAAATCGTTTGTAGTTTTTTATCCGAAAAAAAATTTTTTTTTTGCTCCGAAGGTTTCGGAGTAATCGAGAACGCATGTCAAAAAAAGGCAGAATTCAGCAATTTGAAAGCACTAAAAGTAATTTTCCTACAACTACAAACGACAAAATTGATTGTAGTGAATTTTTTTTTTTTGTAGCTTTTATAGTTACTCCGAAAATACAATATATTGTGCAGAAACCAAGCAAATGAAGTAAATTTTTGTTTTTTTTTGTTGAAATATGTTTTAAATCGTTTGTAGTTTTTTATCCGAAAAAAATTTTTTTTTTTGCTCCGAAGGTTTCGGAGTAATCGAGAACGCATGTCAAAAAAAGGCAGAATTCAGCAATTTGAAAGCACTAAAAGTAATTTTCCTACAACTACAAACGACAAAATTGATTTTAGTGAAATTTTTTTTTTTGTAGCTTTTATAGTTACTCCGAAAATACAATATATTGTGCAGAAACCAAGCAAATGAAGTAAATTTTGTTTTTTTTTTGTTGAAATATGTTTTAAATCGTTTGTAGTTTTTTATCCGAAAAAAAATTTTTTTTTTGCTCCGAAGGTTTCGGAGTAATCGAGAACGCATGTCAAAAAAAGGCAGAATTCAGCAATTTGAAAGCACTAAAAGTAATTTTCCTACAACTACAAACGACAAAATTGATTGTAGTGAAATTTTTTTTTTTGTAGCTTTTATAGTTACTCCGAAAATACAATATATTGTGCAGAAACCAAGCAAATGAAGTAAATTTTGTTTTTTTTTGTTAAAATATGTTTTAAATCGTTTGTAGTTTTTTATACGAAAAAAAAATTTTTTTTTGCTCCAAAGGTTTCGGAGATATGGCCTAATGCACATCACGCTGGAACCCGCTTTGAAAAAACTCAAACTTTTTTTGCATTTTTGTGAACTACAAACGATGAGATTGATTGTAGTGAAATTCATTTTTTTTTTGCTCCAAAGGTTTCGGAGATATCGAAAACGCATGTTAAAAAAAGGCAGAATTCAGCAATTTGAAAGCACTAAAAGTACTTTTCCTACAACTACAAACGACAAAATTGATTGTAGTGAATTTTTTTTTTTTGTAGCTTTTATAGTTACTCCGAAAATACAATATATTGTGCAGAAACCAAGCAAATAAAGTAAATTTTGTTTTTTTTTGTTGAAATATGTTTTAAATCGTTTGTAGTTTTTTATCCGAAAAAAAATTTTTTTTTTGCTCCGAAGGTTTCGGAGTAATCGAGAACGCATGTCAAAAAAAGGCAGAATTCAGCAATTTGAAAGCACTAAAAGTAATTTTCCTACAACTACAAACGACAAAATTGATTGTAGTGAAATTTTTTTTTTTGTAGCTTTTATAGTTACTCCGAAAATACAATATATTGTGCAGAAACCAAGCAAATGAAGTAAATTTTGTTTTTTTTTTGTTGAAATATGTTTTAAATCGTTTGTAGTTTTTTATCCGAAAAAAAATTTTTTTTTTGCTCCGAAGGTTTCGGAGTAATCGAGAACGCATGTCAAAAAAAGGCAGAATTCAGCAATTTGAAAGCACTAAAAGTAATTTTCCTACAACTACAAACGACAAAATTGATTGTAGTGAAATTTTTTTTTTTGTAGCTTTTATAGTTACTCCGAAAATACAATATATTGTGCAGAAACCAAGCAAATGAAGTAAATTTTGGTTTTTTTTTGTTGAAATATGTTTTAAATCGTTTGTAGTTTTTTATCCGAAAAAAATTTTTTTTTTGCTCCGAAGGTTTCGGAGTAATCGAGAACGCATGTCAAAAAAAGGCAGAATTCAGCAATTTGAAAGCACTAAAAGTAATTTTCCTACAACTACAAACGACAAAATTGATTGTAGTGAAATTTTTTTTTTGTAGCTTTTATAGTTACTCCGAAAATACAATATATTGTGCAGAAACCAAGCAAATGAAGTAAATTTTGTTTTTTTTTTGTTGAAATATGTTTTAAATCGTTTGTAGTTTTTTATCCGAAAAAAAATTTTTTTTTTGCTCCGAAGGTTTCGGAGTAATCGAGAACGCATGTCAAAAAAAGGCAGAATTCAGCAATTTGAAAGCACTAAAAGTAATTTTCCTACAACTACAAACGACAAAATTGATTGTAGTGAAATTTTTTTTTTTGTAGCTTTTATAGTTACTCCGAAAATACAATATATTGTGCAGAAACCAAGCAAATGAAGTAAATTTTGGTTTTTTTTTGTTGAAATATGTTTTAAATCGTTTGTAGTTTTTTATCCGAAAAAAATTTTTTTTTTTGCTCCGAAGGTTTCGGAGTAATCGAGAACGCATGTCAAAAAAAGGCAGAATTCAGCAATTTGAAAGCACTAAAAGTAATTTTCCTACAACTACAAACGACAAAATTGATTGTAGTGAAATTTTTTTTTTTGTAGCTTTTATAGTTACTCCGAAAATACAATATATTGTGCAGAAACCAAGCAAATGAAGTAAATTTTGTTTTTTTTTTGTTGAAATATGTTTTAAATCATTTGTAGTTTTTTATCCGAAAAAAAATTTTTTTTTTGCTCCGAAGGTTTCGGAGTAATCGAGAACGCATGTCAAAAAAAGGCAGGATTCAGCAATTTGAAAGCACTAAAAGTAATTTTCCTACAACTACAAACGACAAAATTGATTGTAGTGAAATTTTTTTTTTTGTAGCTTTTATAGTTACTCCGAAAATACAATATATTGTGCAGAAACCAAGCAAATGAAGTAAATTTTGTTTTTTTTTTGTTGAAATATGTTTTAAATCGTTTGTAGTTTTTTATCCGAAAAAAAATTTTTTTTTTGCTCCGAAGGTTTCGGAGTAATCGAGAACGCATGTCAAAAAAAGGCAGAATTCAGCAATTTGAAAGCACTAAAAGTAATTTTCCTACAACTACAAACGACAAAATTGATTGTAGTGAAATTTTTTTTTTTGTAGCTTTTATAGTTACTCCGAAAATACAATATATTGTGCAGAAACCAAGCAAATGAAGTAAATTTTGGTTATTTTTTGTTGAAATATGCTTTAAATCGTTTGTAGTTTTTTATCCGAAAAAAAATTTTTTTTTTGCTCCGAAGGTTTCGGAGTAATCGAGAACGCATGTCAAAAAAAGGCAGAATTCAGCAATTTGAAAGCACTAAAAGTAATTTTCCTACAACTACAAACGACAAAATTGATTGTAGTGAAATTTTTTTTTTTGGAGCTTTTATAGTTACTCCGAAAATACAATATATTGTGCAGAAACCAAGCAAATGAAGTAAATTTTGTTTTTTTTTTGTTGAAATATGTTTTAAATCGTTTGTAGTTTTTTATCCGAAAAAAAATTTTTTTTTTGCTCCGAAGGTTTCGGAGTAATCGAGAACGCATGTCAAAAAAAGGCAGAATTCAGCAATTTGAAAGCACTAATAGTAATTTTCCTACAACTACAAACGACAAAATTGATTGTAGTGAAATTTTTTTTTTTGTAGCTTTTATAGTTACTCCGAAAATACAATATATTGTGCAGAAACCAAGCAAATGAAGTAAATTTTGGTTTTTTTTTGTTGAAATATGCTTTAAATCGTTTGTAGTTTTTTATCCGAAAAAAATTTTTTTTTTTGCTCCAAAGGTTTCGGAGATATGGCCTAATGCACATCACGCTGGAACCCGCTTTGAAAAAACTCAAACTTTTTTTGCATTTTTGTGAACTACAAACGATGAGATTGATTGTAGTGAAATTCATTTTTTTTTGCTCCAAAGGTTTCGGAGATATCGAAAACGCATGTTAAAAAAAGGCAGAATTCAGCAATTTGAAAGCACTAAAAGTACTTTTCCTACAACTACAAACGACAAAATTGATTGTAGTGAAATTTTTTTTTTGTAGCTTTTATAGTTACTCCGAAAATACAATATATTGTGCAGAAACCAAGCAAATAAAGTAAATTTTGTTTTTTTTTTGTTGAAATATGTTTTAAATCGTTTGTAGTTTTTTATCCGAAAAAAAATTTTTTTTTGCTCCGAAGGTTTCGGAGTAATCGAGAACGCATGTCAAAAAAAGGCAGAATTCAGCAATTTGAAAGCACTAAAAGTACTTTTCCTACAACTACAAACGACAAAATTGATTGTAGTGAAATTTTTTTTTTTGTAGCTTTTATAGTTACTCCGAAAATACAATATATTGTGCAGAAACCAAGCAAATGAAGTAAATTTTGTTTTTTTTTTGTTGAAATATGTTTTAAATCGTTTGTAGTTTTTTATCCGAAAAAAAATTTTTTTTTTGCTCCGAAGGTTTCGGAGTAATCGAGAACGCATGTCAAAAAAAGGCAGAATTCAGCAATTTGAAAGCACTAAAAGTAATTTTCCTACAACTACAAACGACAAAATTGATTGTAGTGAATTTTTTTTTTTTGTAGCTTTTATAGTTACTCCGAAAATACAATATATTGTGCAGAAACCAAGCAAATGAAGTAAATTTTGGTTTTTTTTTGTTGAAATATGTTTTAAATCGTTTGTAGTTTTTTATCCGAAAAAAATTTTTTTTTTTGCTCCGAAGGTTTCGGAGTAATCGAGAACGCATGTCAAAAAAAGGCAGAATTCAGCAATTTGAAAGCACTAAAAGTAATTTTCCTACAACTACAAACGACAAAATTGATTGTAGTGAAATTTTTTTTTTTGTAGCTTTTATAGTTACTCCGAAAATACAATATATTGTGCAGAAACCAAGCAAATGAAGTAAATTTTGTTTTTTTTTGTTAAAATATGTTTTAAATCGTTTGTAGTTTTTTATACGAAAAAAAAATTTTTTTTTGCTCCAAAGGTTTCGGAGATATGGCCTAATGCACATCACGCTGGAACCCGCTTTGAAAAAACTCAAACTTTTTTTGCATTTTTGTGAACTACAAACGATGAGATTGATTGTAGTGAAATTCATTTTTTTTTTGCTCCAAAGGTTTCGGAGATATCGAAAACGCATGTTAAAAAAAGGCAGAATTCAGCAATTTGAAAGCACTAAAAGTACTTTTCCTACAACTACAAACGACAAAATTGATTGTAGTGAAATTTTTTTTTTTGTAGCTTTTATAGTTACTCCGAAAATACAATATATTGTGCAGAAACCAAGCAAATAAAGTAAATTTTGTTTTTTTTTGTTGAAATATGTTTTAAATCGTTTGTAGTTTTTTATCCGAAAAAAAATTTTTTTTTTGCTCCGAAGGTTTCGGAGTAATCGAGAACGCATGTCAAAAAAAGGCAGAATTCAGCAATTTGAAAGCACTAAAAGTAATTTTCCTACAACTACAAACGACAAAATTGATTGTAGTGAAATTTTTTTTTTTGTAGCTTTTATAGTTACTCCGAAAATACAATATATTGTGCAGAAACCAAGCAAATGAAGTAAATTTTGTTTTTTTTTTGTTGAAATATGTTTTAAATCGTTTGTAGTTTTTTATCCGAAAAAAAATTTTTTTTTTGCTCCGAAGGTTTCGGAGTAATCGAGAACGCATGTCAAAAAAAGGCAGAATTCAGCAATTTGAAAGCACTAAAAGTAATTTTCCTACAACTACAAACGACAAAATTGATTGTAGTGAAATTTTTTTTTTTGTAGCTTTTATAGTTACTCCGAAAATACAATATATTGTGCAGAAACCAAGCAAATGAAGTAAATTTTGGTTTTTTTTTGTTGAAATATGTTTTAAATCGTTTGTAGTTTTTTATCCGAAAAAAATTTTTTTTTTGCTCCGAAGGTTTCGGAGTAATCGAGAACGCATGTCAAAAAAAGGCAGAATTCAGCAATTTGAAAGCACTAAAAGTAATTTTCCTACAACTACAAACGACAAAATTGATTGTAGTGAAATTTTTTTTTTGTAGCTTTTATAGTTACTCCGAAAATACAATATATTGTGCAGAAACCAAGCAAATGAAGTAAATTTTGTTTTTTTTTTGTTGAAATATGTTTTAAATCGTTTGTAGTTTTTTATCCGAAAAAAAATTTTTTTTTTGCTCCGAAGGTTTCGGAGTAATCGAGAACGCATGTCAAAAAAAGGCAGAATTCAGCAATTTGAAAGCACTAAAAGTAATTTTCCTACAACTACAAACGACAAAATTGATTGTAGTGAAATTTTTTTTTTTGTAGCTTTTATAGTTACTCCGAAAATACAATATATTGTGCAGAAACCAAGCAAATGAAGTAAATTTTGGTTTTTTTTTGTTGAAATATGTTTTAAATCGTTTGTAGTTTTTTATCCGAAAAAAATTTTTTTTTTTGCTCCGAAGGTTTCGGAGTAATCGAGAACGCATGTCAAAAAAAGGCAGAATTCAGCAATTTGAAAGCACTAAAAGTAATTTTCCTACAACTACAAACGACAAAATTGATTGTAGTGAAATTTTTTTTTTTGTAGCTTTTATAGTTACTCCGAAAATACAATATATTGTGCAGAAACCAAGCAAATGAAGTAAATTTTGTTTTTTTTTTGTTGAAATATGTTTTAAATCATTTGTAGTTTTTTATCCGAAAAAAAATTTTTTTTTTGCTCCGAAGGTTTCGGAGTAATCGAGAACGCATGTCAAAAAAAGGCAGGATTCAGCAATTTGAAAGCACTAAAAGTAATTTTCCTACAACTACAAACGACAAAATTGATTGTAGTGAAATTTTTTTTTTTGTAGCTTTTATAGTTACTCCGAAAATACAATATATTGTGCAGAAACCAAGCAAATGAAGTAAATTTTGTTTTTTTTTTGTTGAAATATGTTTTAAATCGTTTGTAGTTTTTTATCCGAAAAAAAATTTTTTTTTTGCTCCGAAGGTTTCGGAGTAATCGAGAACGCATGTCAAAAAAAGGCAGAATTCAGCAATTTGAAAGCACTAAAAGTAATTTTCCTACAACTACAAACGACAAAATTGATTGTAGTGAAATTTTTTTTTTTGTAGCTTTTATAGTTACTCCGAAAATACAATATATTGTGCAGAAACCAAGCAAATGAAGTAAATTTTGGTTATTTTTTGTTGAAATATGCTTTAAATCGTTTGTAGTTTTTTATCCGAAAAAAAATTTTTTTTTTGCTCCGAAGGTTTCGGAGTAATCGAGAACGCATGTCAAAAAAAGGCAGAATTCAGCAATTTGAAAGCACTAAAAGTAATTTTCCTACAACTACAAACGACAAAATTGATTGTAGTGAAATTTTTTTTTTTGTAGCTTTTATAGTTACTCCGAAAATACAATATATTGTGCAGAAACCAAGCAAATGAAGTAAATTTTGTTTTTTTTTTGTTGAAATATGTTTTAAATCGTTTGTAGTTTTTTATCCGAAAAAAAATTTTTTTTTTGCTCCGAAGGTTTCGGAGTAATCGAGAACGCATGTCAAAAAAAGGCAGAATTCAGCAATTTGAAAGCACTAATAGTAATTTTCCTACAACTACAAACGACAAAATTGATTGTAGTGAAATTTTTTTTTTTGTAGCTTTTATAGTTACTCCGAAAATACAATATATTGTGCAGAAACCAAGCAAATGAAGTAAATTTTGGTTTTTTTTTGTTGAAATATGCTTTAAATCGTTTGTAGTTTTTTATCCGAAAAAAATTTTTTTTTTTGCTCCGAAGGTTTCGGAGTAATCGAGAACGCATGTCAAAAAAAGGCAGAATTCAGCAATTTGAAAGCACTAAAAGTAATTTTCCTACAACTACAAACGACAAAATTGATTGTAGTGAAATTTTTTTTTTTAGCTTTTATAGTTACTCCGAAAATACAATATATTGTGCAGAAACCAAGCAAATGAAGTAAATTTTGTTTTTTTTTGTTAAAATATGTTTTAAATCGTTTGTAGTTTTTTATACGAAAAAAAAATTTTTTTTTGCTCCAAAGGTTTCGGAGATATGGCCTAATGCACATCACGCTGGAACCCGCTTTGAAAAAACTCAAACTTTTTTTGCATTTTTGTGAACTACAAACGATGAGATTGATTGTAGTGAAATTCATTTTTTTTTTGCTCCAAAGGTTTCGGAGATATCGAAAACGCATGTTAAAAAAAGGCAGAATTCAGCAATTTGAAAGCACTAAAAGTACTTTTCCTACAACTACAAACGACAAAATTGATTGTAGTGAAATTTTTTTTTTTGTAGCTTTTATAGTTACTCCGAAAATACAATATATTGTGCAGAAACCAAGCAAATAAAGTAAATTTTGTTTTTTTTTTGTTGAAATATGTTTTAAATCGTTTGTAGTTTTTTATCCGAAAAAAAATTTTTTTTTTGCTCCGAAGGTTTCGGAGTAATCGAGAACGCATGTCAAAAAAAGGCAGAATTCAGCAATTTGAAAGCACTAAAAGTAATTTTCCTACAACTACAAACGACAAAATTGATTGTAGTGAAATTTTTTTTTTTGTAGCTTTTATAGTTACTCCGAAAATACAATATATTGTGCAGAAACCAAGCAAATGAAGTAAATTTTGTTTTTTTTTTGTTGAAATATGTTTTAAATCGTTTGTAGTTTTTTATCCGAAAAAAAATTTTTTTTTTGCTCCGAAGGTTTCGGAGTAATCGAGAACGCATGTCAAAAAAAGGCAGAATTCAGCAATTTGAAAGCACTAAAAGTAATTTTCCTACAACTACAAACGACAAAATTGATTGTAGTGAAATTTTTTTTTTGTAGCTTTTATAGTTACTCCGAAAATACAATATATTGTGCAGAAACCAAGCAAATGAAGTAAATTTTGGTTTTTTTTGTTGAAATATGTTTTAAATCGTTTGTAGTTTTTTATCCGAAAAAAATTTTTTTTTTTGCTCCGAAGGTTTCGGAGTAATCGAGAACGCATGTCAAAAAAAGGCAGAATTCAGCAATTTGAAAGCACTAAAAGTAATTTTCCTACAACTACAAACGACAAAATTGATTGTAGTGAAATTTTTTTTTTTGTAGCTTTTATAGTTACTCCGAAAATATAATATATTGTGCAGAAACCAAGCAAATGAAGTAAATTTTGTTTTTTTTTTGTTGAAATATGTTTTAAATCGTTTGTAGTTTTTTATCCGAAAAAAAATTTTTTTTTTGCTCCGAAGGTTTCGGAGTAATCGAGAACGCATGTCAAAAAAAGGCAGAATTCAGCAATTTGAAAGCACTAAAAGTAATTTTCCTACAACTACAAACGACAAAATTGATTGTAGTGAAATTTTTTTTTTTGTAGCTTTTATAGTTACTCCGAAAATACAATATATTGTGCAGAAACCAAGCAAATGAAGTAAATTTTGTTTTTTTTTTGTTAAAATATGTTTTAAATCGTTTGTAGTTTTTTATACGAAAAAAAAATTTTTTTTTGCTCCAAAGGTTTCGAAGATATGGCCTAATGCACATCACGCTGGAACCCGCTTTGGAAAAACTCAAACTTTTTTTGCATTTTTGTGAACTACAAACGATGAGATTGATTGTAGTGAAATTCATTTTTTTTTTGCTCCAAAGGTTTCGGAGATATCGAAAACGCATGTTAAAAAAAGGCAGAATTCAGCAATTTGAAAGCACTAAAAGTACTTTTCCTACAACTACAAACGACAAAATTGATTGTAGTGAAATTTTTTTTTTTGTAGCTTTTATAGTTACTCCGAAAATACAATATATTGTGCAGAAACCAAGCAAATAAAGTAAATTTTGTTTTTTTTTTGTTGAAATATGTTTTAAATCGTTTGTAGTTTTTTATCCGAAAAAAAATTTTTTTTTTGCTCCGAAGGTTTCGGAGTAATCGAGAACGCATGTCAAAAAAAGGCAGAATTCAGCAATTTGAAAGCACTAAAAGTAATTTTCCTACAACTACAAACGACAAAATTGATTGTAGTGAAATTTTTTTTTTTGTAGCTTTTATAGTTACTCCGAAAATACAATATATTGTGCAGAAACCAAGCAAATGAAGTAAATTTTGTTTTTTTTTTGTTGAAATATGTTTTAAATCGTTTGTAGTTTTTTATCCGAAAATGTCAAAAAAAGGCAGAATTCAGCAATTTGAAAGCACTAAAAGTAATTTTCCTAAAGTAATTTTCAAACGAACTACAAACGATGAGATTGATTGTAGTGAAATTCATTTTTTTTTGCTCCAATGGTTTCGGAGACGTTTGTATTTTTTGCGGTGTTAGGGGAGTAAAAAAATGCAATGGAAATATCGTACGCTTCGCCTCAGACGATATTCATCGCAAGAACGTTGCGGAAACACTAAACAACTGAAAAAAAAGATCTCTCTCAACCTCGACAACCAATTCTCATACGGTGTTGCATTAGTACGAACAGAAAAACATACATTTGTTTGGCAATAACTACGAAAAGCGGAATAACCATAGAGTGAAGTCGACTTTATGTTAAGCAGCGCATTATTGACATTCACTTGGCCTTCATACACATTTAGTTATTTACAAGTCGATTCATTTTGCAATAATAGATACAAATATTAAAAAAAAAGTATTTTTATAGTAGTAGCATTAGAGGAAGTAGCAGTAGAAAAACGTACTAATTCACATTTCTCATACAATCGCAGGAAAACGAAACCCCTGTTCAGACTTGCAGGTTCAAACCACAGACAAAGTTGACTAGAGTTTATCCCATATTGGCCGCTTAAACTAAGTCTAAACTCGCACTGAAGTTTAAAGTTGCATTGAAAAACCCGGCCTAAGAGTAAATCATATTGGTAACTCCTGCCTTTTTCTTTGTTGTTGTAGGTGGCAGTCAAAAATTGCTATTCCGGGAGTGGAAATGAATGGAATGCATTCCGGGGGGAAATTCTGTCCCGTACGCATAGTAGAATAATCGCACTTTTTTGTGGGGTACTTTTCGTTGCGGAAACAAGCCACACGCGATGTTTCTCTCTCATTGCATCTTTGGTTGATATGCCACTTGTTCAGCAACGACGAATTCATTGATTAAAAAAAGAAGCGTAATCTGTCTGTTTGAAGAGCGCAAGCTGTTTCTCTTATCTTTTGATGAGGCTTGCTCCAAATGATGCCGCAAACGTTGCCCGTTATGTTACAGCTAAGACAAAAAATACTCCTTATTGAATAATTCCATCAGAGGCATACAAGCTTTGCCACATAAAAAACTTATAGTAGTTACATATGCGTATGTATGTACATAAATTTGTAAGTTCGGTAGAAAAACTGAGGATCAAATTTTTAGAAAAGAAAATCAAATAATTTTTAGTATGCATTGGTCGTTGTTTGTGAAATCTTCAAAAAATTTTACTTGTGGATAAAATCAGTGAAATAATTATTTTCCAATAAGTTTTGGTAAGTTTAGAAAAAATATTTGATATTATTTCCTTCTATTTTATTAATATATTTTTATGTTAACCTACCTAATTTAATTCTTATAACTATTTGAATTTTATTTTTTTAAATTTCATAAATTTTTGTTTTTTTAATTTAATAATAGGGGTCTTCTAGGCGCAGTGAAATAACACCCATGGAAATAACGTCCACAGGCGTTATTTCCTTTTTGAAAAGGAAATAACGCCGCGGGTGCCTTTCGTGGTGGGCGTTGTTTCCCTTTCGAAAAAGAAATAACGCCCGTATTGACAAAAGAAGATGACGCCGTGCCGACTAGGCAGGGCAAAGTATGGCTACAACAACAACAACAACAGCCGCCGACGCAGAAGAGTGTACTACGCAGAAGGACGTGGCATGATGTAGCCCAGGGTTGTTTTTAAAATTCAATTGAGTAGTTTGGAAAGGATATGCGATTCTAAATGTACGATTTGATTGAAATTTCCACGGAGCTATTTACTTTTGAAAACGGGCGTTAATTCTAAAAAAAGGAAATAACGCCCGCGGGCGCTATTTCCGTTTGTAGGCGGGCGTTTTTTCACTGCACCGTCTTCTCTCTAAATTTTTTTATACATATACGAGTTGTTAAAGTATCCTGAAAAGTGCCAGAGAAATTGTCAAAAAATGTTTTTCTATAAAAAAATCTCATTTTCAGTAACAAAATAAGATACTTTGCGAAAGAAGCATACCTCTAATACCAATTCTGATGTCACGACTTTGTACTTTTGACCTTGAGCGCCAAAGTTTGAAAAATCCTAAGTTGACCCACTTAGAGTGCCCAAATGTATGACCGACCCCCACTAACTTTGAAGGGCTGACCCACCCATGCCAGTGGCACACTCCCAAAAACCCTACCCGGGGAGTTCCCCATACAAACATTTAACAAAATAAACATTTTTGGCACTTTTTATGAAAAAATCAGTGAGATGGGTTTTTAAAGTTATTAAGATAATGAACTCCAAAAAGAAAAAAGATAGTATTTTAGCTGATTTTTTCACGTAAATTGCCAAAAATTGTGATTTTTTTAATTTTTGTATGAGGACCCCTACAGGTGTGTTCTAAGGGGGTGGGTACTGGCATAAGTGGGTCGGCCCTGCAAAGTTAGTGGGGGTCGGTCATGTATTTTAACACGATTGGGTCAGACTAAATGGGTCAACAACAGATTTTTCAAACTTTGGAGGTCAAAGTCAAAAGTACAAATTCGGGTCATCAGAATTGGTTTTAGAGGTATGCTTCCTTCGGCAAAGTATCTTATGTTGATCCCTACAATAGTCTGGCAATTTCTTGTGTTATTATTTAATGAAATTCAGAGAGAGTGAGCCGTAATGTTTTATCTTTTCAATTTTATTTTACTTAGTTAATTTTTAATTTTTTATTTTATTTTGTTTTAATTTATCTTTGTTTAGTTTGTTTTAATTGGTTTTATTTTACTTTATTATAATTTAATGTTACAGTAATTTACTAGACATCGACATAATGCCTAAGCCTGGAATGTACTCTAGTGATACAATTTATAATCGCCTAAAAGATTTTCAATTTCGAGATGAAAATAATAAGTATTTGCCCTTTAATGATGAAGTATGGCAAATAGCAGCCAACGTTTTGCCTGGTATGACCCGAGAGTATATTTGGTTGTACATAACCAAAAACCGCAATAACGTATCTGTTAGAATTGGTGGACCTGGTAAACAAGCGGTTAAAAGAACTTTAAATACAGAAGACCTGAATTGGTCAACTGAGGGAATTCCCAGGAATTTAACTTTAATCAAAAGAATAATCCATTTATCGTCATGTGAATGGAAAAAGTTAAACCTGAAAACGAAAAGATACAAAGACAACCGAGAATATGAAATCTTTGAGCCAGGTTGGACAGATAAAATTTATGGCTATATATGGCAATATTTGAAAATTTCCTGTCCATTCTCTTTTCAAACCCCAAAAATATCAAGAGGCAGTGACATGTTTCTATCTATTAAAGGTGTTTGCAATGAATGTGACAACGAAATACATATATATAGCTTAGAAGATGCAAGTAAGGGCGGTATTGGTTTTCATCTGTCCACCGGTGATACCAGACATATTAAGCATTATAAGAAGAGGCAGCTTCGTGGAAATACTAGAAGAAAGGTGATTAATGAAATTAATCGCAAGTCAACTTATATGTGGCGAAGACAGATAGCAGATGAGCAAATGCAGTTTGGAGATAATGAGCCAGCAAATCTACCAAAGGAAGGTGTTTTGAGAAACGCAAAGTACACGCAGAAAAGAAAAGATCTCAATCTGAAATCTTTTTCCCATCCTCTTTTAGCAATTGAAGATTTAAAGAGTGATCCAAAATATTCTGAAAGTATACACGAGATTGCACTCAACAAAATGTACATTATGTACTGGCTTCCAGAACAGATTTCCCTCTATAAATTATTTATGCAAAAGGATCCAATTGGCAGTATATGTATTGACGCTACTGGAAGTTTGATCAGACGTTTACCAGCAAACGATAATTCTAAACGAGTTATTTTGTATTATCAAGTTATAGCTACCTATCAAAAGTCATCGCTTCCACTTCTCCAATTTATATCCGAAAAGCATGATTCCAATACATTGTCGTACTGGCTTCGAGAGTGGTTAAGATGTGAAATAGACGCACCGAAACAAGTTGTTACAGACTTCTCCTTAGCTCTTCTAAATGCGGCTGCATTGGCATTCAATAATATGCCTTTAAATCAATATATAGATGAATGTTACGATGATGTTGTTGATAGCATATCTATTAAGAAAACAACCATTCTAAGAATCGACGTTGCCCATTTAAACAAATTTGTTTCAATGTGGCCTTGCTTCAATAAAAACAATAGACACCAAAAAGACTTTTATATGAGGTGCCTTAATATTCTACGCAATTGCACTTCTCTGAATGAGTTTAAAAGTATACTGACGGCTGTGCTTACTGTTGCTTATTCCGATAATCAGGACAATGGAAGAAATGGATGTGCAGGGTATAAAGAATTATTATTAAGTCTAATTAAATGTGGGTCAGCAAGTTTGCCTGAGTTTCCGACAGATCATTTGTTTGCTGACATGACTAATGTGGATGGCAATGAAGAAAGCTCAAGTAACTCTAAATCAATTAGACCCCTTCAAAGAGAGTTAGCAAATATAAGATTTGCATGCAGTAAAAATGTTGCTGGTCCAATTCCCAATGACTACGTTAATAAAGATTTTGCTGAACGGCTTGGAAAACTTTGCAATTATTTTTTACTTTGGACGGCTATTGTTCCCACATTATTTTACAACAAACAAGTTAAAGATATGACACTTATTAAGACAGCGAGCTCGGCTATAAGCGAAGAGTATTTCAAAGACATCAAATGTCATGTTTTCGGAAATGCAAAGAATAACTGTCTTGATGTGTTTTTGAAAATGCATTTGAATGTATTAAGTGGGACAATGAAGCTACTTGCTGCGATGTCTAGCAAACAATCTTTTTCTTATACCAATGATACTACCATAACCGAAGAAGATGCAGAAATGTCTAAAAATACTGAAACAGAGCTAAAGTGTGGCGAAGACATAAAACCTTCCCCTAATTCAAATGACAACAATCTAACAGCTGATGGTTCTCTACAAGTTTCTTCATTACAAAGAATTGATATATCACTTCCAGATGTCACTAAGAGTATTATGCACGACTTGAGCAGCATATTGCAGATCAAAGGAATTGACGATTTTTATATTCAAAACAGTACGTTAAACATTAGTGTCACTGATTTGTGTACAACACACGATGAAGAAATAAAAGTTAAAAATGAAAGTGATTTTAAAGTGATTGAAAAGTGTCCACCATTTAAACAATTTACATCTACTCCGAACAGTAACAACAGCACCACTGACAAAAGTAACACTCTGTTAAATCCGAGCTTTTCTAAAAATAAGTACCATTACCTAAGTCTACAAGATGAATGGGGTGGACTTTTAAAAAACAAAAAAGTTGGTCATTATGCCAAGGCAGAACCTGACATTGAAAATATACACAAGCGGCCGAAATCTCAAAAAAAAATAGGCTTGTTGATTAATGGTAATTGTTTGGCGCCGTTAAAGACCAGCCAAGGCGTAGCGAAGCTCACAAATACCTGTCCCTACGATTCAGCGCTACACTGTGTGCTTGTCGCGTACATAGACAGATATGTATATCACAACTATATCGACACCATTGAATCGGACGTGTTTGACATCGTCAAGCTAATATCATGTAAAGGTGTTAATAAAACAGTGTACCAGAAGAGAGCTAATCTAGTTCTACAATTTAAGAAAATGAAAGGCGGTGAAATAGACTGCGACTCTAATCTGAGCAACACCATTTCCGAGCTGTTCGAGAAAATACCCTCATTTATAGTAAATTCAAAATGCGTAACATGTATAATGTCTACATCCTTCAATTTAGCCGTTATTGAAACAAATCTCGAACCGCTTAGGAATTTTGGAATCCAAGGACTGCAGCAATCGCTGCTTAAATATATAGAACAATATGTACGCCGATGCCATAACTGCAGTACCAAAACAAATATCATCATTCAACCCGGCAATCATCTATGGATTGACATAGAGGCATTGTTCACAAGTCAAAAAAATTACGATCATTTGTATTCTGGTTTCTCATTGTCTCAAATACCCACTGAGCTAGAGGTACTAAACAACAAATATTTAATAGTTGGTGCCATAGAGCGCATTGATTTCAGCGGCACCGGTCACTATCGGCCTTACATACGTAGAAGCAGCGGGAAATGGGAGCTTCACGATGGAATAGCTAAGAATTCTAAAAAAAAAATTGTAACAAAAAAAGAATTAAAGCAAAACAAAACAATCCATATTTTTTTTTATGTAATAAAATAGTTTTGAATATTTACATATATGGATTAACCTCTTCAGACCCTTTGCAAAATTATTTGCACAACAACCAAATTTTTATTTTTTTTCATATCGTATCTAAATCTTGCTTAGGTCTGAAGAGATTAAAAAAGAATATACATATACATAGGCAATTCAAAAGATCTCCTAGTGTAGTATCTGATATTATTTTAAAACTGTCATATTTTCTATGCTCTCATTTCTCATAAAAAATTTGAATAGCGCTAGGTATTTGGTTATTTTTCTATTTTTTTAAATATCAGTTATATTCTTTGAATTTTCATTTCAACTTTAGTTTGAAAAATATTTTTTTTTTTTTAAGTTTTTGTGAAGTTTCAATTCATTGTTTTCAGATACGCGAATTAAAGTAATTATTGTGCACAAAAGTTGTCTTAGTGGAATAGTGCATACAACTATACGAGACATTGTGAATTGCTAATATTTTTGTACATTTAATTGTAAAATTTATTTGTAACATTTTCCTAATAATAATAATAAAAGTGTGCTCTTACTGAGTATTTTGCACCATTGTTTATCCCTATTATAGTTTGGCAACTTATTTTCTTCTTACGAATTTGAGTGGAAGGCACTGGGTTGAGTGACAACAAATGTAATGGTGTGAAGCCCAACCAGTCATTTTGTTTGATATCAACCTGAGACGCATTTGAGATGAAACCTTCAACGTCAATTCTCACTTTAATTTTCGATTTAATGATAAACTACTGTAGCAGATCAACTTTTTTGCTAAATGAGTATTAACCACTCCATTCCATGAAATAAATTTTGTCCAAATCGTGGTACATTATTCTAAAATTGTACCCTCATTATTTACCCGTTTGAGGAAATATTTGCCTGTGCTTGTGGGGAATATGCGTGATTTTCAAATTGAGAATTGTCAAACGTTTCTCAAACTGAGCGGAGTGGATCGAAATGGAGTCCACATGCTCTCATTGAAATATTTATTCAGAGATGCCAATCATGCAAAACAAATACCCACTTTAATAAAAAGCGAGTTTCCATTTATGCAGTTAAATTTTACTTAATACTTTTTTAATTAATATAGTTCAATAAATAATCCTGTTATATAAACAACATTTGAGAAAAAGTTGAGAATAGATGTTTTCTCAAACGTTTTGAGTTTTTGGTGCTCGATGTTTGTTGGGTTATAAGTTAACGAAATGCGCAAGTTTATACATTTATCAGCTCAGTTAGATGAACGCCGTAGATAAATTTATGTGTACTTGATGTCAAACAAAAACTTTTTATTTCGAAATTCTCATTAAAAAAATTATTTTCGACCCATTTTCAGCATATTCTTCTCTTTTTGTCCAGTGTGCATTGAATGCATAAAAAAAATGACATGGAAGTTTATCAAGTTTGTGTAAACTGCGTTCCATACAAATTTTGACAGTTCATTTACACACTTGATAAATTTATACGTTTACACCCTTTATAAGGTGTTTATAAGCTTTGATGAGTCCCCTAGTGTGTTTCTTGCGATCAGCTGTGAATTGCGCTACTGTATAAGGTATAAAATGCTTTGCACATTTAGATGCTTAGTGAGGGACGTTCAAGTGCAGGTATGTGGGGCGAAGAACGCAAGAAGAGAATAATATATGTACAAACACACATACGATTGATAAAGAGAGACTGCACAGACTGCCAACAAGTCTGCAAAGGGTTCCGTTTTCCTACGATTGTATGAGAAATGTGAATTAGTACGTTTTTCTACTACTACTTCCTCTAATGCTACTACTATAAAAATACTTTTTTTTTAATATTTGTATCTATTATTGCAAAATGAATCGACTTGTAAATAACTAAATGTGTATGAAGGCCAAGTGAATGTCAATAATGCGCTGCTTAACATAAAGTCGACTTCACTCTATGGTTATTCCGCTTTTCGTAGTTATTGCCAAACAAATGTATGTTTTTCTGTTCGTACTAATGCAACACCGTATGAGAATTGGTTGTCGAGGTTGAGAGAGATCTTTTTTTTCAGTTGTTTAGTGTTTCCGCAACGTTCTTGCGATGAATATCGTCTGAGGCGAAGCGTACGATATTTCCATTGCATTTTTTTACTCCCCTAACACCGCAAAAAATACAAACGTCTCCGAAACCGTTGGAGCAAAAAAAAATGAATTTCACTACAATCAATCTCATCGTTTGTAGTTCGTTTGAAAATTACTTTTAGTGCTTTCAAATTGCTGAATTCTGCCTTTTTTTGACATGCTGAATTCTGCCTTTTTTTGAAATTTTCGGATAAAAAACTACAAACGATTTAAAACATATTTCAACAAAAAAAAAACAAAATTTACTTCATTTGCTTGGTTTCTGCACAATATATTGTATTTTCGGAGTAACTATAAAAGCTACAAAAAAAAAAATTTCACTACAATCAATTTTGTCGTTTGTAGTTGTAGGAAAAGTACTTTTAGTGCTTTCAAATTGCTGAATTCTGCCTTTTTTTAACATGCGTTTTCGATATCTCCGAAACCTTTGAAACAAAAAAAAAATGAATTTCACTACAATCAATCTCATCGTTTGTAGTTCACAAAAATGCAAAAAAAGTTTGAGTTTTTTCAAAGCGGGTTCCAGCGTGATGTGCATTAGGCCATATCTCCGAAACCTTTGGAGCAAAAAAAAATTTTTTTTTCGTATAAAAAACTACAAACGATTTAAAACATATTTTAACAAAAAAAAAACAAAATTTACTTCATTTGCTTGGTTTCTGCACAATATATTGTATTTTCGGAGTAACTATAAAAGCTACAAAAAAAAAAATTTCACTACAATCAATTTTGTCGTTTGTAGTTGTAGGAAAATTACTTTTAGTGCTTTCAAATTGCTGAATTCTGCCTTTTTTTGACATGCGTTCTCGATTACTCCGAAACCTTCGGAGCAAAAAAAAAAAATTTTTTCGGATAAAAAACTACAAACGATTTAAAGCATATTTCAACAAAAAAAAACCAAAATTTACTTCATTTGCTTGGTTTCTGCACAATATATTGTATTTTCGGAGTAACTATAAAAGCTACAAAAAAAAAAATTTCACTACAATCAATTTTGTCGTTTGTAGTTGTAGGAAAATTACTTTTAGTGCTTTCAAATTGCTGAATTCTGCCTTTTTTTGACATGCGTTCTCGATTACTCCGAAACCTTCGGAGCAAAAAAAAAATTTTTTTTCGGATAAAAAACTACAAACGATTTAAAACATATTTCAACAAAAAAAAAACAAAATTTACTTCATTTGCTTGGTTTCTGCACAATATATTGTATTTTCGGAGTAACTATAAAAGCTACAAAAAAAAAAATTTCACTACAATCAATTTTGTCGTTTGTAGTTGTAGGAAAATTACTTTTAGTGCTTTCAAATTCCTGAATTCTGCCTTTTTTGACATGCGTTCTCGATTACTCCGAAACCTTCGGAGCAAAAAAAAAAATTTTTTTCGGATAAAAAACTACAAACGATTTAAAGCATATTTCAACAAAAAAAAACCAAAATTTACTTCATTTGCTTGGTTTCTGCACAATATATTGTATTTTCGGAGTAACTATAAAAGCTACAAAAAAAAAATTTCACTACAATCAATTTTGTCGTTTGTAGTTGTAGGAAAATTACTTTTAGTGCTTTCAAATTGCTGAATTCTGCCTTTTTTTGACATGCGTTCTCGATTACTCCGAAACCTTCGGAGCAAAAAAAAAATTTTTTTTCGGATAAAAAACTACAAACGATTTAAAACATATTTCAACAAAAAAAAAACAAAATTTACTTCATTTGCTTGGTTTCTGCACAATATATTGTATTTTCGGAGTAACTATAAAAGCTACAAAAAAAAAAATTTCACTACAATCAATTTTGTCGTTTGTAGTTGTAGGAAAATTACTTTTAGTGCTTTCAAATTGCTGAATTCTGCCTTTTTTTGACATGCGTTCTCGATTACTCCGAAACCTTCGGAGCAAAAAAAAAAATTTTTTTCGGATAAAAAACTACAAACGATTTAAAACATATTTCAACAAAAAAAAACCAAAATTTACTTCATTTGCTTGGTTTCTGCACAATATATTGTATTTTCGGAGTAACTATAAAAGCTACAAAAAAAAAAATTTCACTACAATCAATTTTGTCGTTTGTAGTTGTAGGAAAATTACTTTTAGTGCTTTCAAATTGCTGAATTCTGCCTTTTTTTGACATGCGTTCTCGATTACTCCGAAACCTTCGGAGCAAAAAAAAATTTTTTTTTCGGATAAAAAACTACAAACGATTTAAAACATATTTCAACAAAAAAAAAACAAAATTTACTTCATTTGCTTGGTTTCTGCACAATATATTGTATTTTCGGAGTAACTATAAAAGCTACAAAAAAAAAATTTCACTACACTCAATTTTGTCGTTTGTAGTTGTAGGAAAATTACTTTTAGTGCTTTCAAATTGCTGAATTCTGCCTTTTTTTGACATGCGTTCTCGATTACTCCGAAACCTTAGGAGCAAAAAAAAAATTTTTTTCGGATAAAAAACTACAAACGATTTAAAACATATTTCAACAAAAAAACCAAAATTTACTTCATTTGCTTGGTTTCTGCACAATATATTGTATTTTCGGAGTAACTATAAAAGCTACAAAAAAAAAAATTTCACTACAATTTGTAGTTGTAGGAAAATTACTTTTAGTGCTTTCAAATTGCTGAATTCTGAAACCTTCGGAGCAAAAAAAAAATTTTTTTTCGGATAAAAAACTACAAACGATTTAAAACATATTTCAACAAAAAAAAAACAAAATTTACTTCATTTGCTTGGTTTCTGCACAATATATTGTATTTTCGGAGTAACTATAAAAGCTACAAAAAAAAAAATTTCACTACAATCAATTTTGTCGTTTGTAGTTGTAGGAAAATTACTTTTAGTGCTTTCAAATTGCTGAATTCTGCCTTTTTTTGACATGCGTTCTCGATTACTCCGAAACCTTCGGAGCAAAAAAAAAAATTTTTTTCGGATAAAAAACTACAAACGATTTAAAACATATTTCAACAAAAAAAAACCAAAATTTACTTCATTTGCTTGGTTTCTGCACAATATATTGTATTTTCGGAGTAACTATAAAAGCTACAAAAAAAAAAAATTCACTACAATCAATTTTGTCGTTTGTAGTTGTAGGAAAATTACTTTTAGTGCTTTCAAATTGCTGAATTCTGCCTTTTTTTGACATGCGTTCTCGATTACTCCGAAACCTTCGGAGCAAAAAAAAAATTTTTTTTCGGATAAAAAACTACAAACGATTTAAAACATATTTCAACAAAAAAAAAACAAAATTTACTTCATTTGCTTGGTTTCTGCACAATATATTGTATTTTCGGAGTAACTATAAAAGCTACAAAAAAAAAAATTTCACTACAATCAATTTTGTCGTTTGTAGTTGTAGGAAAATTACTTTTAGTGCTTTCAAATTGCTGAATTCTGCCTTTTTTTGACATGCGTTCTCGATTACTCCGAAACCTTCGGAGCAAAAAAAAAATTTTTTTTCGGATAAAAAACTACAAACGATTTAAAACATATTTCAACAAAAAAAAAACAAAATTTACTTTATTTGCTTGGTTTCTGCACAATATATTGTATTTTCGGAGTAACTATAAAAGCTACAAAAAAAAAAATTTCACTACAATCAATTTTGTCGTTTGTAGTTGTAGGAAAAGTACTTTTAGTGCTTTCAAATTGCTGAATTCTGCCTTTTTTTAACATGCGTTTTCGATATCTCCGAAACCTTTGGAGCAAAAAAAAAATGAATTTCACTACAATCAATCTCATCGTTTGTAGTTCACAAAAATGCAAAAAAAGTTTGAGTTTTTTCAAAGCGGGTTCCAGCGTGATGTGCATTAGGCCATATCTCCGAAACCTTTGGAGCAAAAAAAAATTTTTTTTTCGTATAAAAAACTACAAACGATTTAAAACATATTTTAACAAAAAAAAAACAAAATTTACTTCATTTGCTTGGTTTCTGCACAATATATTGTATTTTCGGAGTAACTATAAAAGCTACAAAAAAAAAAATTTCACTACAATCAATTTTGTCGTTTGTAGTTGTAGGAAAATTACTTTTAGTGCTTTCAAATTGCTGAATTCTGCCTTTTTTTGACATGCGTTCTCGATTACTCCGAAACCTTCGGAGCAAAAAAAAAAATTTTTTTCGGATAAAAAACTACAAACGATTTAAAGCATATTTCAACAAAAAAAAACCAAAATTTACTTCATTTGCTTGGTTTCTGCACAATATATTGTATTTTCGGAGTAACTATAAAAGCTACAAAAAAAAAATTTCACTACAATCAATTTTGTCGTTTGTAGTTGTAGGAAAATTACTTTTAGTGCTTTCAAATTGCTGAATTCTGCCTTTTTTTGACATGCGTTCTCGATTACTCCGAAACCTTTGGAGCAAAAAAAAAATTTTTTTTCGGATAAAAAACTACAAACGATTTAAAGCATATTTCAACAAAAAAAAACCAAAATTTACTTCATTTGCTTGGTTTCTGCACAATATATTGTATTTTCGGAGTAACTATAAAAGCTACAAAAAAAAAAATTTCACTACAATCAATTTTGTCGTTTGTAGTTGTAGGAAAATTACTTTTAGTGCTTTCAAATTGCTGAATTCTGCCTTTTTTTGACATGCGTTCTCGATTACTCCGAAACCTTCGGAGCAAAAAAAAAATTTTTTTTCGGATAAAAAACTACAAACGATTTAAAACATATTTCAACAAAAAAAAACAAAATTTACTTCATTTGCTTGGTTTCTGCACAATATATTGTATTTTCGGAGTAACTATAAAAGCTACAAAAAAAAAAATTTCACTACAATCAATTTTGTCGTTTGTAGTTGTAGGAAAATTACTTTTAGTGCTTTCAAATTGCTGAATTCTGCCTTTTTTTAACATGCGTTTTCGATATCTCCGAAACCTTTGGAGCAAAAAAAAAATGAATTTCACTACAATCAATCTCATCGTTTGTAGTTCACAAAAATGCAAAAAAAGTTTGAGTTTTTTCAAAGCGGGTTCCAGCGTGATGTGCATTAGGCCATATCTCCGAAACCTTTGGAGCAAAAAAAAATTTTTTTTTCGTATAAAAAACTACAAACGATTTAAAACATATTTTAACAAAAAAAAACTCAAATTTACTTAGTTTGCTTGGTTTCTGCACAATGTATTATATTTTCGGAGTAACTATAAGAACTACAAAAAAATGAGTTTCACTACAATTAATCTCGTCGTTTGTAGTTGACGAAAGTGCAAAAAAAATTTGAATTTTTTCAAAGCGGGTTCCAACGTGATGGAGCTATATATAGTCGGGTTTAATTTTATTTCGTAACTTGTTTTCATAAAGTGAATACAAATCGCTGGCTTCGTGATCAGATGTCTTAAGTCCATATTTTTTTGAAAAATGAGATTTTAATGCAAAACGATAGCACAGTTATAAATACATCGTTTTGCATTAAAATCTCATTTTTCAAAAAAAAAAAAAGGACTTAAGACATTTGCTCACGAAGCCAGCGAAATATATTATTATTAAACCGCTGTACGATGTCGCGTGTGATATTGTCGAAGTTATCGGACGACGAAATCCATGAAATCATGGAATCGGTAGGGACAAGTAGGTCCCGTTGTGATACCACATGGATCTAAATGACCCCTTACTCAAACCTTTTTTTGGATTTCGCGAAGCGCAAAATATCCTTTGGCTTAATTCTTGATAGCTCGCCGAGATGATAGAAATTACCAGACCCCAGATATATCAACCTAATGCCCCACAGTGCGGGACATTCGAATAGAAGATGCCTCACTGTTTCAGGCTCCTTCTCGTCTATGCAGCTTCTGCAGGAGTTGGTAAAGGAATACCCAACCTTTCTGCATCTTTGCCTAAGCCTTTGTCACTGTGAGAAGTCCCATAAGTAATGAGAGTTCATCCCTTTCGTTTCCCGGTATGCCAAAGATTCCAGGCACTTATACCAGGTGAGTTGCTTAGCCATATCGTTGAGAGATTGGCGGCAGCTCTCCACAGCCCTGGAGTTGCATGTGCCTTGAGGGCTGCTTGACTATAAGAGAAGATGTATACATCACCGCTATCGATGTTCACTGTCTTCAGTAACTCTATAGCTTCCACACAGAGCCAACAATGCCTAATAAAATAGAACAAAAGCCATAGGATATCTCTCTAGATTTTCTTCAAGAAGAAGTTCTTTTTAAATTTGAAGAGAAAATCTTATTAATGTTTACAAAGGGAAATCTTGCAAAAAACAAACCGATTTCTTAGGGTTCCTAACAAGAAGATTTGACTTATTAACTGATTTCCGCATAATTGTATGTATTAATAAGATGATCTTATACGGCTGATACATTAGCGCAAATTCCGAATTAACTGCGCTTTTGGGAGCTAACTTGAGCATAATCTTCATTATAAACTCCCAAAAATTAAGAAGATTTGAGCAGTTTTAAAAAATTTGCACTGGCAACACTCTGTACATAAATAGACAACAACACCAAGAAACACTAGGAAATTAAGGGTATCTGACAGATAGGCGTCGCGCTGTTTTCTAAGATCCGACTTTCGACAACTAGATGTCGCTGAGGTAGGTAAGAATATAGTGCAATAACAACCAAAGTAGTAATTCTCAATACTGTTAATCTTCATTTTTGTGTGTATCAGGGTACAATTTGGATCTGATTAAAGAAGATTTATTGGAGATAATCTCCGTGTGTGTATCCATAGCATTAGGGTTCCTAACAAGAAGATTTGACTTATTAATGTTTTCAAAGAGAAATCTGGCATAAAACGAATTGATTTCTTAGGTTTCCTAACAAGAAGATTTGACTTATTAATGTTTTCAAAGAGAAATCTTGCAGAAAACGAATTGATTTCTTAGGGTTCCCAACAAGAAGATTCGACTTATTAATGTTTTCAAAATGAAATCACATATTATTGAGAAGATGTTCTTTTTAATATTTCAAATAAAAAAAATAAAAATTATATTTCAGAGTTCTTATATTGTCTTCGAGAGCTTCAGATTATCTGTACGATTCAGTTTTAGATTTCTCTTGTATTGCCTTTACCTTCTTATGTTGCCTTTTTATATTTCCTTCAAGCCATCTCACCGCACTCTTCCTTACATTGCCTTCCACACTTGCCATATTGCCTCCACCGCGAATCGAACTAACCACATATTGAATGCTGAACACAGGTGCTTACCATCGAGCCATCGGGTACTTCTGCTTCCCAGCGTATAACTGTTCTACATGATGCCTGCTGACGATGATGCAAGATTTCCCTTTGAAAATATTAATAAGTCAAATCTTCTTGTTAGGAACCCTAAGATCATCTTATTAATAGGAACCCTAAGAAATCATTTCGTTTTCTGCAATATTTCTCTTTGAAAACATTAATAAGTCAAATCTTCTTGTTAGGAACCCTAAGATCATCTTATTAACACATACAATTATGCGGAAATTGGTTAATAAGTCATATCTTCTTGTTAGGAACCCTAAGATCATTTTATTAATAGGAACCCTAAGAAATCATTTCGTTTTCTGCCAGATTTCACTTTGAAAACATTAATAAGTCAAATCTTCTTGTTAGGAACCCTAAGATCATCTTATTAAAATAAGAAGTTTTTTCTCTTTCATCTTTTTTCATATTTTTAAGGAAATCTTGAAAAGATTTTCTTTTTAATAACATATATAAAAAGAAATCGAAAATAAATAAGAGGAAATTGCACTTAATAATATCAATAAGAATTTCCTCATTAAACCAAATAGATTTGCGTATAGTTTTTTTTCGTTTCCGTCGTTTCGACTACCCCTCAGCCCCAAACCCGCTCATGAAGACAATCTTATTAATTTTATTAGGCATTTTTGGCTCTGTGCAATATAGCGGCCACTTCTGCCTGAAAGACACTGCGTTGGTCAGGCAGTCGGAAGCCAAAATTAAGTCCCAACTGAGCGTCGTAAGCCCCTCCACCAACCTTATCATCAAGTTTCGAACCATGTGTACAGATGGATTGAACCATTTACATGAGGAGGTCCTGTCTCCCGATATTACCTTTCAGGTACTTTGATATCAAATTCCTCCTCGAAACAGTACTTCGGTATACAACAGTCTGAACTATACATAGGAAGATTTTTAAGAATAGAAGAATGACCTTCGCCAAGGGCTTTCCATCCTGTTAAATTCCCAAGTCGCATACCGAGTATGCCGCAGACAGTTTATCGCATAAGTCAACCGGTAAAATGTTCAGGACTGCATTCAGTGTCTCTGGGGAATATCATACAAAGAAATAATCTATTTTTTTATTATTCATTGTTTAATAAAACTTATTGCAATAAAACATTACGGGTATTGGCTCTTAAGTGTATGTGAAGTTAAAAGGGTCTGGAAAGTACACAAAATGCAATTGCAATAACAAATCACTCAGAAATTGATGTTACACTATTATCACAACCCTACAACATTTGCAGATGATTGTAGAAATCAAGTGTGTAAGTGTAAGATCAGTGTAAGCTTTTGACAGTTGAATTTGAAGTTATGTTTCTCAAATTGATAGATTTTTTGTTTATACATATGGAAACTACTCTTTTCTGTGCTTCTTAGCATTTTGCGTGCACAGTTTTTTTTTATCAAAATAAAAATCAGCTGATTGTTGTAACCCCATGATAACAAGGTGCGCTCACGCTCATCTAAGTTACACTTACAATTGTACATTGCATACACTAAAGAGCGAATACCACTATTGTTCCTTACTTAAAATTGTACTTGTTAATTTTTTTCGCTCCAACCGGTAAGTGTGCCTGGAGGCAGTGTTTCTTATTTCTCACCTGGCAGGCAAACGAAACGACATATTGACTTTCTGTTGACGCAATTGATTTTATTATGTCCTAATTGAGAGGGTTAAGCGCAAAATCTTCCCAACCCGTCTTCGAAATGGAACCTGCTTTACATAGTGTACCAATACAAGTGTAAACTCTTCTGCATAGACGTCATAATTCCAAAATGAGTTTAACACCTATTCATCAGAGTTGCATCATTTTGCGCCGAGTTGCATTCGATTTATTTAAAAAATTAGTAGTAAATGAAAATGCAATTGTTCTCTAAACTTAAAAAAAATTAAAAATATTGATGGCAAAGTCCTCAGAAAAACAATTAATAAAGTTTACCTTTAATTTATAAAGTTTATTTTACATTTTGAACTGTTAGAAGTTCCTCTTTAAACAATTTTTGCTACTTTTTCTTATACAAACTGAAAATTGACCCGGGGCCTGTACCAAAATTGGGACGGGTTCTCTTCAGAGAAGCAAAATATTAAAAAAGCGCTTCCGGATTCGTGATCCTGAGGCCAAACCCCGTTTTTTGAGCTATCTTCCATAATTCTAGCTATCTTATTCGGAGTTGACCCCTAAAGGAAACAAATACCAAATTTTGGGGTTTGAAGCCTTCTTTGTGCAGGTGTACTGTTATATAGTTATAGCCTTTAAGTCAAACTGTTAAGAGATGTATTTGATAGTAAATCTATCCAAAAACATCGTACATACATGTTTTCAAATATAAAAAGGTAACCAGACTTAAGTTTTAAGTTTTTTTTTTTGTGTTTTTTTTTTTTTTTTTTTTTTGATATAAAGTATAATAAAAGTATAAACTGAAAGATTCGCTAAAAAGTTGCCCTAGAAACTGGAGTGAAAAAGTTGTGCAGCACAGCAACACTTTTGTGCAAACAAAAACCCTGTTTCATTGATATTCGGTGCTGCACAAAACCCGAGCGCAACGAAAACAACAATAGCAACCCAGATTTTTGACATGGATGTGTGTTTTGACAATTGTGATTTGACGTAGAAGTGTGTTTTGACATTTCTGTCAAAGCTAGAGTTCACACTTTATGTTGTACACAATGCTGCTTTAGCACAGTTTGATGCTGACATTAGACTGAACATGTGACAAAAAAAATTAACATTATATGTTAACCCTTACACGACCATAAGGAAACCAAAAACAAATTTTGTTATATAACTGCTTTATTTAGTTAATATGGAGGCAAAACTGATAATAAATAATAAAAAGTTAAAATACAGTACATAATTTTTTTGGAATTCAATGGGAAATATATTTCCCTATGGGCGTGAATGGTAATACATAGTTAATAAAGCAACTTCATTTTCTTTTGTGATTAATTATTCAATAGTCGAAAAAAAATTCATAGAAATACAAAAATTTGACTTCATACATAAATCATGTGTGATGTTCGGCAAAGCAGTTTCTTTTGGAGGTAAAACAGAGATGTACGTTGCACATTACACATATATTATGTGTTCGGTTTTCAATTCTTTTTTTAGCGCAATTTTCGCATCTCTTCATATTTTCAGCTTTTTGCATATTGTGTTGCGGTAAATTCCGTTTTACACCCAGCCTGGTTTTTTCTTTGGTTACTGTCGTTGGTCTTGAGCGCTGTCTACAAGTAAATAGATTTATAAGACTCCGAGTAATGTTTTGCCGAAATTCTAAGCTGGTCAAGAGCGGCCCTTCACAGCGGTTTCCTGAATGAAGCTTTGCGAAAATTGTATATGAGTTGTTCAGAGATATGTCCATAATATCGAAAAATAAACGCAAATAAAATTTTATTTTTGCTTTGCGGTCGACCTCATAAGCGACCTTTCTATGGTCCATCAAATCAACGCCGCCCATATATTTATTGTACCGAATAACCATCTCTGGGCAGGGAACATTAATCTTTTCTGCCGATCCGGCCTTCCTCCTCTTTACCACACTTGTTTCGACCGGTGAAATAAAATTTGACAACATATGTACGGATCTTGTGTCCATCCATTTGATAAAGGATATTCCCTGAAAGCGTTCAGAGTAGATTTCTCCTCTCATCATATTTTTGTCCAATGGCAAAGTTTTTGGTACGTTTTTCCTGTTTACTCTCACAGTGCCACAAGCTCTTATGTTCTTTTGTTTTAATTTACATTGCAAGTCAGGAGAATTGAAAAAATTGTCAAAATATACTTCACAACCAAGACCATTTAGCTGCTGTGTTAACTTCAAAATAACGGATTCCCCCAACCCTACTTCGGTATTCGTTTTCCTGCCCATATATAGATAGAATTCGAAGAGATAGCCTGTGGTCGACTCAGTCCTACACCACATTTTAAATCCCCATCTTATGGGCTTGTTTTTTACGTATTGCTTCATCACGTTATGGCCTTTGAACTTAATCATATGCTCATCTATTGATTGTTGCTTTGAATTATTAATGGCCTTTTGAAAGCAATCATTAAAATGTTCGATTATAGGTCTTACTTTATACGCTCAATCACTAAACTGCGACTGAGTATCATTGTTACTGAAATGCAAGTTTTGGCGTATTTGTTCAAACCTTGTTCTTCGCATAACATTAGCTATAAAAGGAACCCCCATGTCTTCGTCAGTGGACCAATAACTTCTAATCGTCGGTAACACGTGGTAGCTCATGACGAAGTTCATACTTAAAAATGCCTTCATTTCTGAACCATCAGTAGTGAATACCCTTCCCCCTTGGTCGGCATATCTGATACTTTCTGGAACCAGTATTTTGTCAACTAACGAATCTAACTGTGTAATTTTCATAAAAATATCAAACGGAGTTAGATTTTGCTGTATATCAGGGAATACATTTATGCGACCGAACTCATAATCGCTTTCTTCAAAGGTACTGGGCACATATAAGTTCTTTCTCCATCGGAAAATGGGAACTTGGTATTCAGAAGTCGTCATGGTAGTTTCTTCCGAGCTACCTCCCTGTTGCTCTTCGCAATTTCAACTATATCAGCACCGTCGTCAACATCCTGACCAATAAATGCTTGGTCTTCTTCATCTAATACCAACTCATCTTCACCATCGCTATTGTCAGTCATTAGCATTTCCATAATCTCATTTTCTTTAAGGTGGAATTCTCTGACCTTTTTTGCAGACATTTCAGCTGTAATAAGTGCGAAATAAACACCAATTTATAATCAGTAAAACTGAATTCAAATATTCCACTTGTGGTCTATAGGGAAAAATGTTTCCCTAACGAAAATTTAACATTTTTAGATGATTTTACACGAATAATAAGATAAATTTGACTTGATCTTAGTTCTATACTTACCAATTAACAAAAAAATAGAGATTAAATAAAATTTCAAGTACCAAAAAACTATTAAATTGCGATAAATTTTACGGAGCACACTCTTCGAAAATTCGTTGACTTTACGTTCACGTTTTTCACTGGAAATAATCCCTGCAAACCACTGCTAACCGCATTGCAAACACACACACATTTTTTATTTTACAAATTTCCAAAAATTATTTTAACCTCAAGCAACCAAAAAAAGTTGTTCTGAATTAAATTAAAATATTGGCCTATAAATACCAAAAGTCCGTTTTAGGGTTAATGAGCAAACGTTACGCCAAAAAGAGAAAACATTGCTTATTTTTATTATGCCTGATATTATGAGTGCAAATGAAACAGCATGACCCACTGTAAAAATATCCCAAATTATGGCTGTCTTCAAAAATTAATTTTATTTGTCAAATTTTTTTTTAACTTTTTTGGAAAAATGAGAAAAAAGGTAAGCGGACTTTTTTTTTATTTTTATTTGCATTTTTCAATAGAAATTGTTTCTTTTTTAGCAGATCGACTCCAAAGAAAATTAAATACAAGAGGAAGAAGGTCAAGTTAGCCGTTTTAAAATATTTTAAGGTCGACGAAAATGGCAAGAAACATCGCCTGAGACGGGAATGCCCAGGAGAAAACTGTGGAGCGGGTAGCAGCTCTCAGCGGAGTAATTATTTTTATGTGGAAGGAGTGGCTGCGCCTCCACTGCAAATGTACGCTCACACTGCAACCAACATTTTCTTCATACACAACCGTCAAATTCGAGCCCGTTCAATTTGAACGGCCGGGCAGTGGTTGTTTACATCGGGTGAGCACTTTAAAATACATGTGTTGGGATGTGTGTTTGCTGACTGGCGAAAAAAGTCGGTTGTAGTGTGAGCGTATCCTAAATAAGGAATGGCATCCGCAAGCGGTAAGTCTAAATTCGTTATTTTTTTTAAGAAGCTATGTTGAAGCGCTTGTAGAGATGTGTCTATCAGTTGTGGGGGCGACTAAATATAAGTTAGCTTCAGTCTTATTAATTAGCTAAGTGCAATGTGCAATGATATATGGTATTTCTAATGTAATATTGAGATTTGAAAATAAAATATTAAAATAAATTATTCTTGTGCAATTTAATTGGAAAAGTTAGGCAAGAATTTATCTTTTAGCGCTAACCGTTTTGGTAACTGGTTTGGTAACCTATTCAATTATAAATGTTAACCAAAAGCTAGCTGGTTCGGTAACCGATTCAACTACATATGTTAACCATGTGCTAGCTTGTTTGTTGACTTATTCAAAGTATAATTTTAACAGCATGTTAACCAAACCATTTACTGTTTCATAACATAAAGTTAGCCACATCTTAGCAGTTTCCATAACCATGTAAACAAATACTATTAACAACATGTTAGCCAAAACATTGACGACTTCAACAAATGGCTGTTAGCTACATTTTAACCAAAACATTAGCCAGAGTTTGAAAGGGAAATTTTTTATTTTGAAGAGTGAAGGTATACTTTATAGTAAATGGAAAATTCAATAAGTGCAAGGGAGAGGCAAAGTGTAGATATGGTTAAAATTTTCACACGGCCTGAACAAAATTAGCTACTTCGGTAACCGTATGAAAAATGAATGAAACCAACTATTTAACTTAGTTGCTAGCCGGTATCTGGTTTGCAGGGATCGTAGTGATGACAGTGCGCTTAAAACATTAGCCGGGAATACCCGTTCTTTATCTATTGATGCTCATTCACAAAAAAAGAGTTGCCATAAAATAATGAACCGAAATCCACCAATTTATTCTTGGGAAAAATGTTTCCCCTAGACGTGAAAGGGTTAATTGATATTCGCACACGACCACTGTGACCACAATTTTTTTATTTTTTACCAAACTGGAGAACAAAGTTTAGTCCTCTATAGCAGCGGTCACCAAAACTCTAAAAGCTCCGGGTAATTATCAAATATTCATCAAATTTTGATGGCATTCGGGTATCGTCGTGTCACACGTACTTGTTGTCGGCTCGGTTTGATGAAAAGACAAAAATGTTTGACTTTTTCGTTTGACAAGCGGTCTGTTTGATAGTGGCGCAAAGCGTTGACAAGCATTAGTGTATTAGTCGCATGCCACTGCCATGACGAACACATATGCGGATGAAAAATTGGAAATTCTTTTATGTTGTATGCGATGTAATACAACATGAAATCAACAAATCAACAAAAATCAAGGAATAATAAGAATGCATATGACCAAATCATCGTTCGGTTGCAAAATGCCTACAACCTTTCGCTACGAATTTTTATTGCAAATAGTGTTGAAGCTTTATGTTTGATAGTTGCCTGGCAAGCTCAAGCAGCCGACACTCACACATCTACGGGTAACCATCACGAAAATACCCGAATGCCATAAAAATTTGATGAATATTTGATATTTGCCCGGAGCTTTACCTGCAGCAATGTTAGTACCTGCAGCAGTGTTAGTGAAAAACGACTAGTTGAGTGCCCATCTGCCAACGTCGCATCGTTCAATAGCTTGCAGGCAAGCAAAAAGACAAGAAGCGTATAGCGGGAAACAGAATCACTCCGCCAATACGTCAGTTGCGTGACATACGTCAATTTTAGAGCAAATTCTACTTTGACGTATTCGTCGTATCTGGCGTTACGCATACAAACACCCGCAGTCTACTTAACTGTCAGTTGTTTCAACGTACTGATTCTGCTGAAAGCTTATGCGAGTACATTTTTCGTTTTTACGTGCTGCTATACCACGTCGCACAATGCCATACGATAAATACTTTATGATGCCCAATGCTTTCGCCAACTCCAATGCCTTTTATGCCGCACATCTTTTTCAGGTACTAAGGCTATTTCCTATAAAAAGCCATTTTGAGCTTTTATTTATTTATTTATTTATTTATTTATTTAAGTCTTGAAATATGTTACATTTCTTACAGACTAATGACAAAAGTAGGAAAACCTACAAACTATTTTAACAAGTCGTTAAGTAAAATCTTAAATCTACTCTCACTGTAGGAGAAGTCCAAAACTGAAGAATTCGGGACCAAGTTGAACTCTTTAAGAGCTCTGGTAATTGGAGCATTGGCAGCATAATTTGATCTAGCTAGCCCCACAGAAGTGGGCGTAGAGCAAATTTAATAAACACTTTTTGAACTCTTTCAAGGCGAGTTATATGGCAGGCATAATAAGGACGCCAAATTATAGCTGCATATTCTAATTTTGATCGAACAAATGAAATATAGAGCGTTTTCAGAGAATACGGATCTGTGAAGTCCGAACTGAAGCGTCTAACAAAAGCCAGCATAGAGTAAGACTTGGCAATGGCATAATTTAAATGGTTTTGAAATAAGAATTTGGAATCAAAGACCACCCCTAGATCAGTGATTTCGGAGACAGTGCTTAGTTGGGAGCCGCCAATACGATAGGAAGTAGGGATAAGAAAACGGGATTTGGAATAAGAGACATGGAAACATTTCTTAATATTCAATGGAAGCATATTTTTCCTACACCAGGTTTCAACCCTCTCTAAATCATTTTGAAGATTAAGTGAGTCCAACGGACTCATAATTTTACTAAAAATCTTCATATCATCAGCATACAAAAGAAATTGCGAAGATTCAAAACAACTTGAAATGTCGTTGATAAAAATCACAAAAAGACTCGGACCCAAAATACTTCCTTGAGGAACACCTGATGATGCAATGTATGAGTACGAGGACACGCCATCAACTATTACTGTACAAGATCGGTTAGAGAGGTACGATTTAATCCATCTTAAAAAAATTGAGTGGAAGCCAAAAGTTCTCAACTTCGACAATAAAATGCTATGATTAACTTTGTCAAACGCTTTCGAAAAGTCTGTATAAATGGTGTCAACTTGACCCCGACTACTAAAAGCTGCAATGCAGTATTCGGAAAAGACTGCCAAATTAGATGTGGTTGATCTACCAGACATAAAACCATGCTGATTTGAAGAAATAAGACGTTGTATGGAAAAACAAATTTTATTTTTTACGATACACTCGAACAGTTTGGAGACTGTGGAAATCTTAGAGATTGGTCTATAATTGGTAATATCATTTTTATTGCCAGATTTGAAAACAGGCGTAATAAAGCTTACCTTCCATGCCTCAATGAACTCACCTTTCTGAAGGGATTTGTTGAAGAGAAGGCATAAAGGGTAGGAAATAGAACAACAATTTTTTAAAAGATGAGACGACAAACCATCAACATCAGTCTGTGATGACAATTTGATTTGACGAATACCCATTTCAACATCGTCCAAGGAAATCTCAAGGGCTCCAAAGTTAAGCGAGGAGTCGGCAGGAAAAAAGCCATCACAACTAATGTCAGAGTCAGACTCAAAATTCGAACTAAAAAAATCCGCAAAGAGATTCGCAGCATCTATAGAGGAATCTGCTTGTGTATCATTATAAAACATGGCAGAGGGAATACTAGAACAGGACTTTATAGATTTTACATAACGCCAAAAAGCTTTGGGATTTAGTTTAATATCGGCCTCAAACTTACGAACATAATTCCTTTTTAATACTTTGCTCAAAGATTTAAACTCTTTCAAGTAGTGCAGATACTTCTCTTTGTGAAAAAGAGAGTTTGATTTTTTAAATTTTTTGAAAAACCTATTTCTCAAATTCTTCAGTTTTTTCAGCTCCTTAGTGAACCAAGGAATTTTATAGATTTGTTTTTTAACTCTGGGAATGTGCTCACTACAAATGACGTTTAAATTACTCTTAAATATATTAAAACACCTGTCGACATCAACCGCAGTAAAAAGCGTGTCCCAGTCAATAGACTCAATTGCTGTATTAACGGCCGCAGTATCATAGTTTTTAAAGCAAAAACTAGAAAGATTATCTTCCACATAAGTAGAAAACTGATAGAATTCTAAACGTAAAACAAGCGGAATATGATGCGGGCCCGGGGTAGACAAAGGGTCCAGACATTCCTGGAGAGAAAAGTTCATGCTGTCACTTATAAAAATGAGATCTAATATTTTATTAAGAGTATTATTAAAGCTGTTTATTTGACTAAGATCACATTTCAAAAAGCCGTCAATCAGGTATGTTTCAGAAAAAGTATTTATGGACTTTGGATGAAGCCCCCGACAATTATTTATAGTTGACCATTCTACGTTACTGAGGTTGAAGTCGCCAATAACGCAAACATTTTCAAAACCAGACGCTAAAGCTAAAATATTATCTACATGCTATTTATAAAGTAAGTCGCCACTAGTAGGCGGAATATATGAAGCACAAATCAACAGCTTGGATGATCCATGAAGAGTTATGCAGACTAAATCCAAGACAGAATTATCATTTGGCAATGGTATCAAAGTCGCTCGAAATTTTCTCCGAATAGCAATTAGGACGCCGCCTCCTCTAGAGAGGCCAGTTTTTAATGCATCGCGATCCTTACGAAAAACGCAATATAAATTTTCATCGAAAAATTCACCATCCATAAAAGTGTCATTTAGCCAAGTCTCAACAATTACAAAGATGTCATAATCCAAGTTTGAACTCATCGTATAGAGTAAATCAGACTTGGTTCTTAGGCCGGACACATTTTGAAAATAAATTTTAAGTTCATTGAGCGATTGAGTATTTGCAACATCCAGTGATGAGGGTTGCGCATAAATATTTAATCGGTTCGGAGTTCCGTCTGACTCAACCGATTGCCATTGGACATCGGTTGGACCTCGTCGTTTTTTGACCGAAAATTAAATGAACGCACAGCGATATTTGTAGGCCATAACTCCGGCACCAAAAGCTTTGGTAGTGAACTGGCTTCAACACCCAATTTAAAATTAACATACCGCAGAGATTTGGGATCCACGCCAGACTTCACCAACGGAAAATAAACAATGGAGTTTTCATCAATACCAGTATGTTGAGAAATGTAAGCTTTTATTTTATCGGATGTGACCGAGGCAGAGAAGGAGGAGAGATGCAACCACTTTCTCTTCGAAACAGCACTTAAATCATCATTAATGCCCGATCCAACCACTAAAGGTTTCGCTAGTAAGCGCAAATTATTTTTTTTACCATTATTGGGGGTGGGTCTAATGCCACCATATGCATTGGGCGTATTGTTGTTGGTTTTAGCACTATCTGGCATTGCACTCGTACCTGCATCAGCATTAGCATTGTTTGAAGCGCTTTCTTTGTTCTTTTGAATTTCATTTCCATTCCTACGTCTGTTTTTCTTTTTGTTTTGCACAGTTTGCCATTCGTCCGAAGTAGGCGAAGAAAATTTCGGAGCAGCGTCGTTTGGAGCTGGCATCACAGTCAAAATGTTAGCAGCAGCGGCGTCATTAGGCAACACAGCCGATGGTGGATGATCAGCAGTACCAGCTGATATTATATCGGCATTAGCAGCAACGTCGACAGAGCCAGTATAACCCGTAGGGGCGCACAGAGGAGCTGGCTGCAATGATGTAGCAGAGTTGTTCTTGTTAACACTGCAGAAATTTTGAACTTGTGTGAGCAACTGAGATAATAAAGAATGATTTGCTTCGAGCTTAGAGCGCAAGTCACGAACATCGGCATGCAGAGAAACAGTTTTTTGACGTAATAGGGTGATTAAACGCTCCAGCATGCTGGCCAGCATTGTATATGTGTGCGATTCGGGTGACACACGTACCTGCTTCGTGTCACACCTACTTGTTGTCGGTTCTTGCATGATGAAAATCAAAAATTTTTGATTTTTGCGTTTTGCATGAACGTTTAGCAGTCTGCTTGATATGCAATATTCAGTTGTGTGTTGACATTCGAGATGAACAAGTGTACGGAAGAAAATCAATTGCAGTTGCGAGCAACAAAAAATCATCCTCCGACGACGGCATTTACGTGCGCACGCTACGAACACTCAATTCAAATGGCGCATGACATTCATTTGCATGAACATTTGCGGGCAACGTCAAGCACCCGAATCGCACACATATACAATGCTGGCCAGCATATGCTGGAACGTTTAAAACCACTATAAGCGCTCATTGCCTGTGTGCAAAGCAGTCACAGCAGAGAGAAGTTGAGTATTAAATATTCTCAACTCAGCAATATCAACAAAATCGGCGCGCGGAATTGGCAATTGCACTTGCATGGCTTGTTGTTGTTGTAACGATGAATTATGCGAAGTCATAGACTCGTCTAGTTGAGCGGGCGCACACAAACCACAAACGTATATATTTTCGACATTATTTAGATAATTGAGATCAGCAGCAGGCATATTACCAACAACACAACTCAAGTGGTAAATTTCTCTGCATTTTTCACATTGCACCGGCAGAAAGGCGAACAAGAGTCAATGTCACTAGCACAATTTTAAATTGTTTTGTGCCATTAAATAAAACTAAAAACTCAAGTTTTAAATTTAAATTTAAGAAAAACTCAGAGCACGACAAAAACACGTCCGTTTTTCCATAAAAACATAAATGAACTAACCGAAACTAAAAGCGAAGAATTATTTAGAGAAAAAAAATATTTATATATCAACCAAATTAAAAGTTGGTTGGCTAAAATCGAAGGGTCTGGTAGGGAAAATCAATGTAAAAAGAAACAAAATTTAGTCTTATCTAATTTAGTTTCTTTCTACATTGTTGAGCAGGGAAGGCCATTTACTGACGGTACATTTTTTTTCTATATAATTCTTCATTTTTAGTTTGGGTTAGTTCATTTATGTTTTTATGGAAACACTCAAAATGTCTTTTTAGAGCATTGAAGTTGCTCGAAAGCATTGGGCATCATATAATTTTTTCATATAACATTGTGCGACGTGGTATAAAAGCGCATGAAAACGAATTATACGCATACGTTGTTGTCTTTTTGCCTGCCCGCTTATCCCTACTAATATATATATATAATTTAACAATTGTAACTAATATTATTAGTTATTTGCTTTTCTTTTCGTTTCATATGACAAGAAAAAAACGGCGACACTCTCTGTCGCCTGCGAACATAGAAAAATAGAAATAGGTTTAATCTGGGACAGCGGCATTTGTGATTGATGGCCGCTTTGCTGTGTAGCTGCCAAAAAATGTGTTCCCATATATAAGAACGTGTGTAAAAATGTCGCTTTGTGGTCGCCGTCTTCAATGCGGGTCGCGCAGTGCCATGAAATGATGATATCTGCTCTATAGGACCCTAGCATAGTATACCTTATATAGTAGCGCAACTCACAAAAAACACACTAATCCACACGCACAGCATATTCCCCATAAGCACAGAAAAATATATTCTCAAACGTTTGGCAAATAATGAGGGTCATATTTTAGAATAATGTACCACGATTTGGACAAATTTTATTTTAGGGAATGGTAGAGGGGGTCGTATGTATAAAAACTGTGGAGGCAGAAACTGTCAGACATTTATATTATAATTTTTATATTTAATTATACCTCAAGTTAATACTCATTTGGCAAAAAAGTTGATCTGCTACTGGTAGTTTATCTTTGAATCGAAAAATTATTGATTGTGTAATTGATATTAAGTTTTCAAAAAGTGAGAATTGACGTTGAAGGTTTCATCTCAAATGCGTCTCAGGTTGATGTCAAACAAAATGGCTTATTGGGCTTCACACTTTTCCTTCATTCCATTTCATTTGGAGTCACTCAGCCAGTGCCTTCCACTCAAATTCGTAAGAAGAAGAAAATAAGTTGCCAAACTATAGTAAGGATAAACAATGGACCCTAGGCAAGCAAACTGTTTTAAAAACAATTGTGGCATATCTCTTTCAAAGCTTACTTATGCAAATTTTGTTTTGATCACAATTTATAGCATATAATGCCACTAAAAGTACATGACTCGGCAAAGGGACTCTATTTATAAATTGTGAAATTTTTTTCTTTTTTGTGTGTTTAAAAGTAGTCCATGCACTTAATTTATATGACTCCATGAGATATATAAGATGGCATATCAGTTTATTTAAAAAATGTCGATTTGTTATAAATGTTTAACATTAAAGTCGGTGAACACAAATATATCAGTTTCCAAGGAATCAGTCATATACGGTTGTGAACAAGCACCGACCGGAAAATCGCACCATAGGGTCAGTTCAGTTGATCGGCGTCCTACCGAAAAATTTCTTATTCACACTAACACAAAGATAATCTGTTTGATCATTGACAACTCATCGGATACTCAGGTCTGATCTGCACACTCACATAATAAAATTCCAACTCACATAAGATCGTTCACCATCACCTTCATAATCTCAGACCGGAGTATCAGATGAGTTGTCTTTGGGCAAACAGGTGTCGAGTAGGGCAATTGTTTCACTGGCGCACGCTTTGGAAAAAATTTCGGTATTTGTTTCCTTTAGCACCCAACTGCTAAAAAATTAGCTAAAATTATGAGAGATGGCTCAAAAAACGCATTTTGGCGTCAGGATCACGAATCTGAAAGCGCTTTTTTGATTTTTGGTTTCTGTGGAAAGTTATGGTCAAAAACCGAAAACTGACCCGGGTCCGATACCAAAATTGGGGCGGGATCCATGGTATTTATTTGCAGAACACCTTTCTGTGTTGGCGGCCTTCGGCCGCGCTTATAAAAAATAACCCTGGGCTACGCCATGACAATGTAATTACAACACAGATAAAATGAGCTGGTCATATCAATCAAAACATGGGTTGATTCAACCAAAATCACTGTCACTTCTTATCCATTACCAATGTTGCCATTTTAGCTGATTTTCGTCTAGATCTAGCCGAAAAAAAACGGATTCAGCCAGAGCCGAATTTTTAGCCGATTTGTCAAAAAAATATAGCCGATTCTAGGTGTTTTTAATATTTTTCATTATTTCCCATAAGGTAGGAGTCCAATGTTTACACTGTAAATATCGCAAATTTGTATTTTGTAAAACGAATATGTAGGTTGATTTTAGCCAGACTGAGGTAAATACATCAAATTTTCAAAAAGTTAACATTTTTTTGTGATTTTTTGTTTAATTTTGTTAAGTTGAAATAATTAAAGGAATTTAGTATTTTTGGTTTTATTATTTCTATAGATAACATTCATTCATTAATACAGAATAATGAAATATATATATATATATATATATATATATATATATATATGAATATTAGAGCGGGTCAAATTGTATGGATGGATTTTTTTGCATCGGGAGTATAGCAAAAACGTAATCTACAGATGATTCTAAGAAAATTTGCCCAAGAAACCACAGCTCTAAACCGGTTTTGACCCCCCGACTTTTGCAAAATAGATATTTTGCCATATGAATGTAGGGTTTGGCCAAAAAATCTTCATAGCTTCTGATAGAATTATAGGAAAAACATCATATTGGGCTTATTTTAAAGGTATTTTACGTACATTTCAGAATGTGTATTAATATCTATAGTGTTTTTGAATTTCAGTAGATAAATCAGCCTTAAATCATGAGAAATTAGCCCAAAATGAACTTTTAACTACAATATTATCATTTTTAACAAATTTCTCACGGAAATTTTGTTTTTTCCTTACAGCTTAAATAAGTTCAGAACATTTCCAAGAACTTTCAGTCAGACAGTTTTTCTTTTTTCGAATTCCTTTTAGTAAAAAAAAAAAATAAAAAAAATTTTGTAATTTCAACTAATAAGCAAAAAACACCATTTTTTAAATTTAAAAGTAATTTATTTAAAAAATTTATTTTTTTGCTAAGAAATCACCATTTTTTTAAAATCTTGTTTGCTCTCCATTCGTGGTTGTTTTTTTCTACAACACGTTTGCAAACAGATGTTAACTACTGTACATATCTTTCTGTTTCTTGTATATGCATTGGAATATTAGGATCATCTAGTGCTGGGTCATCATAATCTAAGAATTCAATCAAGTGATCGTATGGAATAGTTCTTGTGAATGCCGGTTCAGATAGTAAATTATCGTCATTCATATCAATCATATCAGTATAATCTGAAGCATTAAAATTGATATCATATTTTTTGTAAACTCTGAGCTTAGTTGGATCAAGTATTTTTTCACGATAGTATACAATTTTTTTGATAGCTCTATCACGTATGGCTTTTCTATCATCAAATAACATTGTTAATAAAAATGTTTTCTGAATGAGCGTAATATGCATTATTTTGGATTACACCATCTACAATATTAAGTAAATTGCGTGGTAGGTACCGTGTCCAACGAATAAACTGTGATAAAAGTGCACTGCCGTATATAACAGTTATAGTAATTTACATTGAAATACATTGGCACATAAATTCTGATAATATAAACAGCTAGAGTTTTCAAATTTTCCGAAGGTGTATTAGTTGTTATATATAGACGTAATACCCGGCTTGCTTTGGTTAGCCATCGAGAATGTACAACTGGTCCTGGTTTTATGTTAGCTAAATCAACTGAAACAGCACCATTTGAAATTGCTTTGGCCATTTCATATAAATATTTAACATCTGTAGATAATTCTCGTTCTTGTTCATCACTGATCTTACAACGCATATTTTCCAATGCTATTGGTTCAAAATTACTAACAACCTGAAAAATCAATTTTTTAGATCAATTAAAATTAATAAAATTTTTCTATTTTAATTTGATTGAAAACATATTAGGTTTGTTTATTGGGCTGCTCTAGCTTACGCCAGATTGAGATATTTCACAAAATTGTGTTTAACGAACACTTTTCTTGCTCTAGGTTGCTCTATCTTTTGTTTCATGAGTGCGCTCAAAACAAAACTAGAGTAATCCAAATCACAAATTTCTGCTCTTGTTTTTTTTTATGGAGTAAGTTAGAGCAGAGAAGCAATTTTCAGTCAGGAAAAAATAAATTTTTGAAAACTTCAAAAAAATTAACTTGCAAGAAAATCAATATTTTTGTAAACGTGAATTTGCATTAATTTTGAAGATTTAAACAAAAAAACCAAATAAAAAGACCCTATCGAGATTCAGGTGTTTCATGGCATTTCTGCCCTGAGTTGCTTCAAGTTGCTCTATTTCTATTTTGACAGCTGCCCTGCTCTGCTCTGCTCTAACCTGCTCTGAACTTTTTTTAGTCAGTAAACAAACCTATTATAAAATAATTTTGACAAACGCATACCGGAAATTTTTCACAGTCTTGAATGTCTTTGTATATTTTTCCACTTGCTTCTCTTGGTCCCCTCGTGACTGCTTTATGTAATGCTCTGAATAAATTCATTGAAATGAAGCAAACATATAAACCAGTGCAGTGGTCTATTTAAATGTGTTGGATGATATGATACAAACCGATATTCGCAGTAGATAAATTAAAGGCGTGTAAGCACAATTGTTATTCAAACGGAAGTGAAGACATTTTCTTTATTTGACATTTACAGGTCAATTCTACTGTGGTAATAACTTTATTATTACCGGCAAACAAATTCACTCGGCAACTTTTACTCCTTTTTGGTATTCTGAGGGCAAAAGTTTTCTGGTAACACCGTTACCACCAAAATAGGTGGTAACATGTGGTAACATCAATATAAAACAGCTGATGTTTACTTTGAAAATTAAAAAAGCGAAAGTGCAATTGAACAAAATAAAGTGAAAATTAAACCAAATAAATAAAACAAAGTGAAAATCAAACAAATAAACAGGTATATAGTATTAATAAATCACAATAAAAACTGTGTATTCCCTGCTGGAGCTCGGGATGGTCTTTGCAAAAGGCCACATACAACCGCAACTCCGCTGGGGTGGTGCGTGCATATTTTCTGTAAATAAAATAAACAATTTTTAATAAATTTCATAAAATATTTACCAAATTTACTTACTTGTTCATTTCCATTTTGCAGTCTTCTTCTTTTTGATAAACAAAAAACATATGGCAGGTGACTAGCAGGGTGGCTTTTCAATTCACCATACACACTGGTGAGTTTTTTTGCCATTAGAGCGTTACCATCTGCTCAGAATCGCAGCCACTTTATTTGGTAACGTATTTTAGGGAATAAATTGATGCTTGATATGTACGTGTTTGTTTCGTAATGAGTATGAATTATTCGTAGCAATCTGAATTGCGCTTTTATTATCGCAATGTAAAATAAGTGATTTCATTGCCCCTGTTTCTAACTCATTAAAAAAACGTTGTACCCATAATGCTTCTTGAACGGCAGCGGTGATTGCCATAAATTCTGCTTCGGTCGACGAGAGCGCTACGGTGCGTTGTCTACGTGTACACCAGGAAATGGCGCAACCTTGATATTTGAACACATAACCCGTGGTCGATCGTCTTTCATCAAGATCACTACCCCAGTCAGCGTCGCGGAATCCTGTAATATCACTTGCTTCTTTAGTGAAAACTAAGCCTTTGTCAATGGTACCCTTGAGGTATCTCATGATACGCTTGACTGCCACCCAGTGCGCCTTTCCTGGGTTTGTGGAAAACCTGCTCAGTAAATTTACGGCAAAGCAAATGTCTGGACGTGTTATTTGCGATGCGAAAAGTAAGCATCCAGTTGCCTGCATATATGGAATCTCCAGCATTTCTTGTTTTTCACTTTCAGTTGACGGATACATTTTGGAACTAATTCGTTGATTTAAATCAATCGGCGTTGATACTGGGTTACAATCAGACATACCGAATCGTTGCAATAAGTCAGCTTCGTACTGTGATTGATCTATTTTTATAGTACCTGTATCGTCGTTTCTTTAAACGCGCATACCCAATACCGAAGAGACTTCACCTATATCTTTCATCTTGAAAATGAGATGACAACTCTCGTTTAAGCTTTAATATCGACTCAATGTTGTTGGAGAAAAGAAGTACATCATCGACGTATACAGCAACAAGCAACTTTTCGTTATCATTTGTACGATAGTACACACACTGATCGATGTCGATACGACATAAACCAAGGCTCAACAAAACATCGTTAAAATTCTCATTCCAAAGCCTACTCGATTGCTTAAGGCCACAAAGTGATTTTTGTAGCTTGCATACGCGTCCAGATTTATCGTCGAAGCCATCTGGCTGTACCATATAAATCTCGTCCTTTAATTCAGCGTTCAAAAACGCGGCGGTAGTTAACGTCCTTCTCTTGGCTAAACCCCTTAATGACTAGTCTAGCTTTGCATCGAACTACTTCACCAGTAGCGTCTTGTTTTGTTTTAAAAACCCATTTTGATTTTATAACCTTTTTGCCAGGTGGTAGCTCAGTCAAAACCCAAGTATTATTTGAATGGAGCGACGACATTTCTTCGTTAACTGCTAGCATCCAGTCTTCGGCGTTTTCGCCAGAGATTGCATCATCAAGCGTTTCTGGATCTTTTAACACATAATCGACAGCAACAAAATTAAAATTACAATTACCTTGTTTGGTTGCTATTCTTTCGGAACGCCTCAGAAGGTTTTCGTCAGTACCTAAGTCGGAATCTGCACTTTCGAAACTTGGTGAGTCTGCACGCGCATCTTCATTTGACCGATCTTCGGCTTTTACTTTTGGATCGTCTTTAAAGTTCGATAGTTCATCGCACTTTTCTTCCCCTGGATTGAGAACTTCACTCGAGTCAGATAAGTCAAAGAAAAGTTGGCTATCGTGTGCTTTTGTTTCGTGGCTTTCAATAAAAACAACGTCGCGGCTTACAATAATTTTACGTGATTTTGGCTCAAATAACCGATATGCTATTGATGCGCTACAGTAACCAACCATTACACACTCTACGGATTTTACATCCAGTTTTTGTCTTTTTTCTTTAGGCACATGCACCATGGCTTTACAGCCAAGCGATTGCTTTTTGCTTGACCAGATTTCTTTTAGATAACGCGACTCTTTACCGCACGGAGTTCGATTCAAAATGTAAGCTGCAGTTACCGATGCCTCAGCCCAAAAGCTTTTACTTAAACCCGAATCAACAAGCATACACCGCACTCTCTCCACAACTGTTCTATTAAAGCGTTCTGCCACACCATTTTGTTGAGGTGTATATGGCGCAGACGTTTGGTGCACAATACCATTTTTCATGAGAAATTCTTTAAATTTGTTGTTCGTGTATTCAGTGCCATTGTTCGAACGAAGTATCTTAATTTTACGCGAACATTGATTTTCCACTAACTTTTTATATTTAACGAATTCCTCGAAGACTTCTGATTTATGTTTGATTGGTATGACTGTAATTTTTTTCGAGAAATCGTCTATAAAGGTCACAAAAAATCTGCAGCCCGAATGTGACTTTACTTGGAAAGGCCCTGCCACATCTTAGTGCACCAGGTTAAGCAGATTTTCAGCTCGAGTACCACTGTCTTTGAACGAAGCGCGGGTTTGTTTCCCCCTAATGCACACCACACATTGCGATTTACCAATGTTGCTAAAATCTACACCACTACATGTGTTTTTAATTTTCTTTAAATTTTCGTTGCAAATATGGCCTAATCTACGATGCCATAACTCATAGTCATTATTTGCTATAAGTGCACTATTTATTTTGCTTTCACGAACATTTAGACGATAGAGGTCATTGACCGCAGTCGCGGTAGCAATCAGATTTTCTTTGTTATCAAAAATTCGGCAGTAATTTTCTTTAAACACGACTTTGTTGCCGTAAATTCACACACAATTCGGGCACGTAATCAACGTTGAGAAATGCATCATATCTTGTGGACAAACTTAAGTTTGCTGTACCGCTTGATACCACTGGAATTGTTTTATTATTCGACACAATAATATTTTTGCCAATTGTCGGCTTTTCAATAGAAATCAATTGTTTGTTTTGCGTCATATGTGCTGTTGCACCAGAATCTACATACCAATCAGCTGTGCAGCTGTCATGCGAAAGCAAAGAAGCAAAAAGTATTTTCTCATTCTTTGCGCCAGTGTTGTAACTTTTTCTTTTGTTTGGACATTGTTTAGCATAATGTCCTAATTCTTTGCAATTGTGGCACTTGATGAATTTAGGCTTATATTTATTTTTGGAATACAAAGCGCAATCACCATTTGGCTTCTTGCAATAGTAGTGGTTTTACATTATCGATCGTAAGCTGTTGTTTCGAATTTTCGATGGCTAAGACCAAAGCTCGAAATTCATCTGGTAAGCCTGCCAATATCAATGATGCGGTAACTTCGTCATCAATATTCAAACCAGCAATTCAAACCAGGCATCCCAAGCCTCCTTGGCCGTCGTAGCTGTCGCGATGTGCGAAAAGTTTATAGGTTCAATCATTAGCGTGATTTCTGCAAGCGCCCGCTGATCTGCCTGCTTATCTTTATCTGAAGGAGTTGCTTGTAGTCCGGTTTTGCTACATCCCAGCACCCTTTTATCACAAGATAAGATTTTGCATGGAGCTTCCACACATCAAAATTTTCACGGCCTTTTAGCTTATCAAATGATATATAATTGTGGTTTGCCGCCATGTTGATGTGAAAAAATTTACAAAATATTGCTTTATGCAGCCGATCGCTAAGATTTCGTTAGACTTCGCGAATTACTCAATTTATAATTTATACGCGTTATCATATAGGCCCATAACCTGTTAGATGATATGATACAAACCGATATTCGCAGTAGATAAATTAAAGGCGTGTAAGCACAATTGTAATTCAAACGGAAGTGAAGACATTTTCTTTATTTGACATTTAATGATATACTTCAGGGTTGCATTAAATATATAGAGAAGGGTCATTCACTAAGCAAATTCACAACAAAATGCTTTTCAAAAAGTCTTATAACACCATTTTCTGGTCCGGTATTGGCTGGTTCTCCATCGCTGCATATGCCAATTAATTGATTTAAACAAACTTTTATTAACTTTAATATTAATATAAATTTCGCGGCACAATAGATATACGATTTCGAATTGTTAATTGCAATAGATAAAAACAAATATAAGCACAAAGAGAAATGACAAACACCTGTCACTCGCTGGTGTTGCCATCGTATAGATAATTGGTTACCAATTGCCTACGCTTCCAGGTCCTTCACAAAAGGTGAAACCAACAAAGCCACAATAGAAATAGAACTGGCCGCAATCCATTGGGCCATAACCTTCTTCAGACCATACGTCTATGGTAGAAAATTCTTAGTAAAAACCGATCATCGCCCATTAACATACCTATTTTCAATGAAAAGTGCTTCATCTAAGTTGACGCGGGTAAGATTAGATTTAGAAGAGTACGATTTTGAGGTGGAGTATATAGCGGGTAAAGAAAATCATATCGCGGATGCATTATCCCGCATAACTATTACAAATTTAAAAGATATGTCAGTGGAAGCAAGTAAAATATTAAAAATAACAACAAGATCGGCAGCTAAAAAGACCAGTAATAAAATTGAAATTAAAGAAAGTCACAAAGACAACCCCAAAATTTACGAAGCGCTAAATAAATTTAAAGTAAAAAGACATGTCGAGCTCGTTTTCAATCCTCCGAAATTATATTTCAAAAAAGGAAAGAAAATTTGTAGCAATTTTGATACAGCAACCTAATTGTTGAGGATAAGATTGACTTAGGACAATTCTTTACCAGGCTCGAACGAGAAGCCGGTAATTTAGGACTTGTACAAATACAGTTGTCCTTAGGGGACAAATTATTTAAAAGTAATTATACTGCAGTGGGCAAATTTATAGAAATGGGTAATAAAGTTCTCAAAACGCTAACAATCGCTCTAACTCCAGAAGTTATATACGTGACAAATCCCGGGAAAATTAAAGAAATTCTGCACAAATGTCATGACGTTCCTATTAGTGGTGGCCACCCAGGAATAAATCGCATGACAGATAAAATCAAGCAGAAGTATAGCTGGCTGAATATGAAAAACGACATAAGAAAATACATAAAAAATGCATCCACTGCAAGAAAAATAAGACCAATAAGCATATAAAAGAACCAATGACAATAACGGAGACACCTCCGAAGGCATTTGATATTGTACAAATTGACACAGTCGGCCCATTGCCAAGGTCAATGAACGGAAACGAATATGCAATTACCATTATATGCGATCTAACCTAATATTTGGTAGCGATTCCAGTTCCAAGCAAACATGCAACAACGGTCGCTAAAGCCATATTTGAGCATTTCATCCTGATTTATGGCCAAATGAAAACAATTTTAACAGACATGGGCACAGAATACAAAAATAGCCTGTTCAAGGAACTGTGTAAATTGTTCAAAATTTAGCATAAAACTTCTACACCGTACCATCACCAGACTTTGGGTACTGTAGAACGCAGTCACCGGACATTCCACGAATGTATGCGTAGATACATATCCAGTGACAAAGACGATCGGGATGAATACCTCAGGTATTTCGCTTATTGTTACAATACAACGCCATCAACAACACATAATTATTGTCCTTTTGAACTAATATTCGCAAACCAACCACCAAGTTATGAATTTTTGAAAGAAGATAAAATTAGCCCGGTATACAACCATGAGGCATATGACAAAGAAGTAAAATACAAATTTCAAATAGCACAGCAAAGAGCAAGAAAATTAATTCAAGAAGCTAAAGAAAAGCAAAAATAAAATTATGACAAAAATAGCTATAGTAAGGAAATTAATTTGTACTTTGCGAGGAAGCATCTCGAAAACTTTTTGTTTTTTAGCAGATATTCCCCCCCCCCCCCCCTCTAAGCTCTGTTTTATTACAAAAAAAACAAGCTATCAGTGAACAAAATCGATGAACTAATACAAAAGTTATAAGCATTCAAGTAAATATATCCATTTAATGCTTAAGTACCCTACTGGTACATATGTGTTAGTATTCGTATATCAGTTAGTTAGCAGGTAGATTTTCAAAAAGTTATTAGATACAAAAAGCCGTTAGTGTCGTTTTCTCAAACCTAGGTACATTTTAAACAAGAGCATATTTTTGAGGCAGGTAGTGTTTTCTTTGTAGAACTAGGGAACCTTTTTGTTTAGGTAGGCTTGAATTTTTACTGGATCTAAGTATAAATAAGAGTACATGCGCCTTGTTCCTTCATAATATCTGCAAGGTTTATAATTGCAGTTTATAACCCGTCATTTACTTAAAAATAAAAAATGAATAAAAGGGCGCGAGAGTTTGAGTGTACAAATGATCCAGATATGTTCTGTTTCATCTGCGGTCAGTTTATTGTTAAAAGTATGAGACGTGTGTTTTTAAATCCTTTGAAAGTTACATACTATAAGTGTTTTGGAATTGAGCCTAAAAACCATGGACACCGAACACTGTGTGCACTACATGCCGAGTCGAATTGATTTCTTCGGAAACCGGAACAAAAAGGTACGTTGTAAAAATTAGGAATTTGTTCCCTTTTAATGCATAGCTGACTAATTTCTGAAACTATCTATTTAGGCGACGTGTGAAATTTATTACACCAATGAAGTGGAGGGAACCAACTTGCCATTCAACGGACTGCTATATTTGTACTACAAAAGTACTTGGGGTTGGAAAGTCCAGAAAAGTAACCTATGCGAGCGTATCTACAGTGTCATTACCAGAACTAATTTCAACAGAAGCGACATTGCCAGAATCAAATTTAACTTTAGTTCCGGCTCCAGTTTCATTGTCAACAGTAGTATCTGATTACGCGGCATCATGTTGTACTGAATTTCAAACGGAAAACGAAAGAAATTCTTTGTCACAAGCACAACTCAATGATTGGATAAGGGATTTGGAATTGTCAAAGGAAAAGGCCGAACTACACGCCTCTCGAATGCAACAATTTAAATTTGTTTCATCCGATGTTAAGGTAACATATTATAGAACTCGTCACGAAGAATTTTCCAAGTACTATACGAAGGAGGACAGTGTTTGTTACTGCAAAGACATTGCTGGTCTATTCAAACAATTTGGTGAACCATATGATTCAAAAGAGTGGCGATTGTTCATAGACGGCAATAAATTAAGTTTAAAGGCCGTATTATTGCATATTGGCAACCAAAAGCCATCTATCCCGATCGAGCATGCAGTAAATACGAAGGAAACATATGATATAATGCAAAAATTGCTCAAGTTTATCAAATACGAAGAACATGATTGGAAAATATGTGCCGATCTTAAAGTCGTTGGAATGGGGTTGGGGTCAAAATTCTGCTTTTTTGGAAATTCTGCATTCATAATTCCGGAAGTCGAAACACCGGAAATCAAAATTATGGAAGTCAATATTCTGGAATCCAAAATTCTGGATAACGAAATTCTAAATTGCAAAATTCTGGAAACCAAAATTCTGAAATTCAAAATTCTGTAATTAATGATTAAAAATGCGTGTTGATAACAAAAAAGTGCGGATGCTATCAACTTGGCTTTGACAGGTCTGCGGGTCGATACGTGTCTTGTTTCGTTTATTCGTAAACTGCTTACCAGTAGACGGATTACAACCGAGCTAGGTGGGAATTCGATTCATAGACTCGTTAACAGAGGTACCCCGCAAGGAGGTGTTCTCTCACCGCTACTTTGGGTATTTACCGTAAACCAACTTCTACGCCTCATGGAAGCGGAAGGCCACCAAGTGACCGCGTACGCCGATGATATCTGCGTTTTTATGCGGGGAAAATTCACTCAAAGTGCGCACTTTTTTTGTTATCAACACGCATTTTTAATCATTAATTACAGAATTTTGCCTTTAACATTTAACTGGACTTGTTCTGAAGGAATTAAAAGCAAACCGTGCGTATTGACACACACTTTCATGGCTGTGAAATGTTATACGAAAAAAAAAATTAACATTCTCATGATCCATGTGCGCATAAAAAATTGGTTGCAGAAACAAATAATCTGCTTAAAAATATGGTTCGCTCGAGTTTTCTGCAGCCTAGCCAAATAATTCAGCGTTCCGTATCTATGACAGAAAAACATATTGGACATTATCTGCCATCAAGAAATGCCCTTAAATTAAAAATGAGAAGAAAACGGAACAGTTTAAAATGCAGCACCACAGGTCTCAATTTTAGATTTTCCGGTTCTTGATTTTTTGTCTTAAAAAGAGAACACTTGGTCTTGAAAATATACCACCCTGTATCAAACCAAGGTTCTTGAAATGCGATCGAAGTTATCGAAAAAAGAACGGTCGGTGTTGTCATCAGAACGATGTTGTCGAAAATAGAACGGCCGGTGTTATCATCAGAACAAATAACAAGAACGTTACAACATCGTTGCATACTTCTAGGCATTTAGTCTGTAAACAACTTTAACAGAACAAACCCAACAGCGAAGATACATACGGTCATTGCTGTCTAGAACAAAGCTGCAATTAGACGCCGCCAAAGATAAGTACGCGTCCCGCAGTCAAAGCAGGGTGAGCTCGAGTCCCGGTCGAGGCAAACCACAAAACAACGTGAGAAATAATTGTCATTCAGAAGAACTCTGAAAAATTATTTTTTTTTACTTTTACCCAAAATGTTCCTAAAATAAGCCCAATACGTTCTCAGAATAAGTTACAAATGTTCATAAATCAAGTCCAAACCGTTCATGGAACACAAAACATGTTCTTGAAAAATCCGTTCTCAAAATAAGACAATCGTTCACGAGTTAAGTCAAAACGTTACTGACAGACTTTCGTCCACGAATGTTCTCAGTTTTGGACTTGTTTCGTTCGTTTTAAACGATTTTTTCTTTGAGTGTATTGAAAAAATAGACATTCCTTTATTATCACTTTATGTTTTGGAAGGTCAACTATTTATTTTAAGTGAGAAAGTTATTAAAGTTATGGCGAATGCATTCTTATTTTTGGAACAAAATCTTCGCTGCAGTTGTTACGATGATGAGGAAGCTATTTTCCATACATGGAAGAGTAGAAAGACAAATTGTTCCGCTGGTTTTCTGTCTTATGATAAAAAATCAAAGGCAATGTATATTTCTTAAATATAAGCAAATTTATTAAAATACACGATTTTGCTCATATTTGGGGGAAAAAATTTCCAGAATTAATTCTGGAAAACGTAAATTCCGGAGGTATGAAAAACCAGAATTTTGAAATACAGCCAAAAAAGGCGAAGGAATTGCGGAATTTCGATTTCCAGAATTCTGTCGACCCAGAATTTTGATTCCGGAATTTTGGCTTCAGAATTTTAATTTTAGAATTTTGACCGTTTCCGGTTGGAATGCTATGTGGTCTACAAAGTGGATACACACAATACTGTTGCTTTCTATGCAAATGGGATAGCCGAGCTCGTCAAGACCACTACATCATAAAGGATTGGCCAGAACGAATCGAGTTTCAAGTTGGGGTAGATAGCATAAAATACTCTCCACTTATAAAGAAGGAAAAAATAATTCTACATCCGCTCCACATCAAGCTCGGCCTTATCAAAAACTTTGCTTTGGACAAAGAAGGCGAAGCTTTTCATCATTTGAAGACAATCTTCCCAGAGATTTCAGAAGCAAAAATAAAGGAAGGGATTTTTGTGGGACCGCAAATAAGGAAAATGATGACCAATAACCATTTCAAAGAACTATTGTCACCAGTGGAGGCAGCAGCGTGGGATTCTTTTGAAAAGGTCGTTACTTCTTTTTTAGGCAAACACAAAAGTCCTAACTACGAGATGATAGTGAACGACTTAATCAAAAACTATGCGGAAATGGGTAAATAAAAAAACATATTATAATAAATTATATATTACATAAATTTACATGAGAATATATAGCCATAAATCTGAATTCATCGTCCAGTTCCGAACAAACAAGAACGGGAAAAATATAAACAAAAAATTTGTTCTGAATTGAAAGATAAATCCACTTATGTATTTTATTTATTTTTTATCTAATTTACTTTTTTATTTTCTTTCAGGAGTAAATATGTCTTTAAAAATTCATTTCTTACACTCCCACTTAAATTTTTTCCCGCAAAATCTTGGCGACAAAAGTGACGAGCATGGCGAAAGGTTTCACCAGCAAATGAAAGTGATTGAAAGTCGGTATGAAAGATTCTGGGATGTCGCTATGATGGGCGACTACTGTTGGTTTCTCATAAGAGAAACCGATCCTAATCTAAATAAGCATCAAAACAAGACACATAACTTTTTCAATTATAAAATAAGATCATAGAGTTAAGACAGAACCATATGTATTATTTGTAGGGTACTTAAGTATTAAATGGATATATTTACTTGAATGCTTATAACTTTTGTATTAGTTCATCGATTTTGTTCACTGATAGCTTGTTTTTTTTTGTAATAAAACAGAGCTTAGAGGGGGGGGGGGGGGGGTAATATCTGCTAAAAAACAAAAAGTTTTCGAGATCCTTCCTCGCAAAGTACAAATTTTTTTATATTTTACAAAAAAAATTTAAAAAATCCGTAATGATTGTTCACTATGTTTGAATCTGCAGGACCTAGCAAAAAGTGTTGTATGTACTGATTATAGTAAATTTTATAAGCTTTCAAATTTTTCAAACCGTTTTCGAATAGCTCAATTTGTTCTTGAGATATACACGATTAAGTGGAGCCATCTTTTTTGTTTTTTGAAATAACGGTAAATCGTAAATATCTCAAAAACGGTACCATTCAAGTAAAAATAACTTTGATTCTCGGAATTAGGAGGTGATTTTACATAGGAATTTCACTATGGCGTCTCTCGTGCAGAAAAAAAGTTGGAATTTGTGATCCAGTGTAATTTGTTAGTATTAGTGTAAGAATTTAGTATAAAAGAAAGTGTAATCAATAAAGAAAATCAATCATTGACCAAACTTCAAACGTTTTATTTAATTTGCTATACGGATACAGCGGGTACGGGTACCAATTATTTTTTTGGTTCATAATGATAATAATACTCTAAAATGGTCAATTCTAAGTAAAAAAATTCTTTTTTAAATAAATTACATTAAAATTATAAAAATTGTGTTTTTTGCTTATTAGTTGAAATTAAACATTTTTTTTTTATTTTTTTTCTACTAAAACGAATTCGAAAAAAGAAAAACTGTCTGACTGAAAGTTCTTGGAAATGTTCTGAACTTATTTAAGCTGTAAGGAAAAAAAAAATTTCCGTGAGAAATTTGTTAAACATTATAATAAAGTAGTTAAAAGTTCATTTTAGGCTAATTTCTCATAATTTAAGGCTGATTTATCTACTGAAATTCAAAAACACTATAGATGTTAATACATATTCTGAAATGTACGTAAAATACCTTTAAAATAAGCCCAATATGATGTTTTTCCTATAATTCTATCAGAAGCTATGAAGATTTTTTGGCCAAACCCACCCTACATTCATATGGCAAAATATCTATTTTGCAAAAGTCGGGGAGTCAAAATCGGTTTTAGAGCTATTTTTTCTTGGGCAAATTTTCTTAGGATCAACTGTAGATTACGTTTTTGCTATACTCCTGATGGGAAAAAAATTTGACCCGCTCTAATGTATATATTAATGGATCTACTAGTCACTTCTGTATTTTTGATTTACTTGATTAAAATATATCGCCGTCAGTTTATGTTAGATTCAAGTGGCTGCCGCAGAGGCACACTTAGGCCAGTATTAAAAGCCCGTTGTGATACCACCAACACTAGGAAAGTCAGTTCCGGGACCTGGCCATATGCAAAATCCCAGTGCTTTCGGGATTCTCCATATAGCAGATTCCCGAGACTGACACTCCTAAACCGACACCGACAAGATGACTTGATGAATGCCACCAAGTCCTTTATATCCAGCTCCGCTAAAGCCGGGCAGTTGAAGATGAGGTGCTCTACCGTTTCCTCCTCCTAATCATCTTTGCAACTCCTACAGCATCGTGGCTAGCGCACACCTTGCCTTTTTGCGTGCCTACCAATAAAGCAGTGCACGGTTAGTACCCTTATTAATATGGAGATTTCTCTCCTCCTTAAGCGGGCTACTCACCTGCCAAGAAATACCTCAAGAAAAAAACGAGCATATATTTCTTGTGCTTGGTCAAGAAATTTTGACGTTTACCACACTTTCCATTTTTTTGTAAATTACTATTATATAAATGTATAAAACATGTGTAGCGAAATATGTACTCACCTTTGCCGTAAATCTGCACGCTTACCCCAAGATTACCAACATATTCATTTCTTGAGCGTTTTTTTATATGGAGTTTGACATTTCTTGGCAGGTGAGTAGCCCGCTTTAGGGCATATATCTGTCTAGATCTTTTATGAACCAATATTGGCCAAGTTTGTTTGGATATCCGGCACCCAGGAGATTGCATCCACCTTTCGTAGGCTTGGCGGAGTGTGTACTCTTTCAGCATTAGCTTGCATGTAGCAAACAGCATACCTAAACGCTCTTTATTGCGAAAAACCTGCTTGGTCGTACCTTGCCTCGCAAACTCGTTCACCCTACAATTTCCCCCAATATCCCTATGTTCCGGGACCCATGTGAGGTTCACGCGGTTCTGTTGGTTCATCTCTTGTAGAGATCGACGGCAGCTGAGCGTCATAGTTGAACGAGTAATAGCCAAGGGATTTGATGGCCGCTTGGCTGTCGCTGAGAATAACAATATCCTGTCCGATAGTGTGTTGCCCTGAAGAAGAACTCAAGGTTCACATCCTTTGAATCGCCGTCACTTAATTTTCAGATTTTATTTAGCCATTGTATGAGTATGTCGCGTGTTACCTGACGTTGGCGGAAAAAACGATACGCCGAGCGCTCTTATTTAAGTGTTAACAGTTATTTCATATTATCTGCATTACATACTATTGTAATTCGCAAATAGTTTATGGAATATTCGGAATATATAGTTTATAACAGATATCGTCATTTCATGGCACAGATTGCTACTGTGTGAGTTGAGCGTTGCACCTCAGTGCCATGAAATGACGATATCTGGTTTATAATTGCTTAGCAAATGGAGGTTTTTTCCAATGACAGTATATTCGCTGTTAGATTAACAGTAGGAGTTTGTTGCTTCAACCCAAAATTTAGTTTGAACAGCAAATATTCTGTCAGTTTTACCAAATTTTGTAAATTGAAAATTGAAAGATCTATGACTGTTGAATCAACAGTTACTTTAACAAAAAATTCCGTTGAAATAACCAACATTTGGTCAGTTGAAGAGAATTTGGTCAACTTCAGGATAACAGTACGAAATTGTTGATTTTACCAGTGCCATTTTTTTCTGTGTTAACAACCACATGAAAACTTGCAACTTTGATTGCAAATATCTCTTCAGAGAAGCAAAATATTAAAAAAGCGCTTCCGGATTTGTGATCCTGGGGCCAACACGCGTCTTGTGAGCCCTCTCCCATAATTTTACCTAATTTTTTAGCAGTTCTGTTCTAAAGGAAACAAATACCAAAATTTCTGGTATCCAGGGACGTGTATCGATCCCAGGAATCTGATTCCACATTCCTGGTTGCAAAGCTTCCACAGAAACAAAAAAAAATTATAAAATGCTTCCGGATTCGTGATCCTGACGCCAAAACACGTTTTTTGAGCCCTCTCCCATAATTTTAGCTAATTTTTAAGCAGTTGGGTGCTAAAGGAAACAAATACCCAAATACCAAAATTTCGGGTATCCAGGGACGTGTATCGATCCCAGGAATCTGATTCCACATTCCTGTTTGCAAAGCTTCAAGTGGGTCCACAGGAACCATACAAACAGTAATGAATTCCTGGTTCCGAAGTCTCTAAGTGGGCTCACAGGAACCATAAAACAGTGGTGAGTTTCTGGCTCCAATATCTGCGCGATAAACTCAACAACTCAAAACGGCATTCAGTATATCACCCGTTCCATACACTGAAAATAAAATTTCGTAAAAAAGCTATGAAAAAATTTCGTAGTCTTAATACGAATGAACTTTGACAAATACACTAGATTTTACGAAACCTTTCGTAAAATATACGAAATGACTTTCGTAAGGAATATTTTTAGTATAATAAACGAATGCGTGCGTACTATTTACGAAACAATTTATTAAACTATGAGAAAAATCTTTGTATGAATCATTTTGTATAATGTACAAAATACTTTCGGACATTGTACTAATTCAACAAAGTTCTTTTTACCATTCGTACAACATACGAAAATTTTCGTAAAATATACTAATTTCTTATAATTCCACATTTTCGTAGTATGCACGAAAACGGGTTTGTAGAATTTACGAAATATTTGTGGCTCAAAACAACGAATAATTTCGTAATATGTACGCAAGTTTTCGTTATATTTACACAGATTTCAGATGCAATTGCAAAATGATCAAAAGTACGAAATCTATGGAAAAATAAAAGTTTGAATGCGTTTTCCCAAAAAAATCAAATTTTGAAATACATCTGTTTAATTGGAATTTTTTTGTTTTTTAGTTAAAACAATTATTATTTTATTAACGAAGAAATGGAATTTTCATAATTTAATCAATTTGCTTAAGCATTTTGGCATATTTTACAATCTATCAAGAGAGATCTCTGGAATTCAGCTGCTGGATACAAATGGTATTAGTATTTGCTTACCAAATATTTCTCCTTGGCTTGCATACTCCGATACTATATAAATCATATTTTTCGTTTCCATCACCTGAAATAATGAATATTTGAATGCAATTTCAAGTGCTTTAAGTTCACTAGCTTCTTATACAATTTTGCATAATATTCTGCCCTTAAAGTTTCTTGCTTAGCTCTAATTTTCAGTAGGTCTAATATTTTTTCATGTAAAGTTTACTTTCAGTTCTTTCACTAAATTTCTTCTCTTCTGTAGGAAATAACGTCATAGCTTTATTTAACTTCACATTAAGAAAGAGGAGCATAATTTGTTGTATGGTGTTATTTCCAACTGAAAGATTTTTATTGTTCACTTATCTACATTAGTTAGATGGGACCAAATAAAAAATAATAATAACTTTCTTTTGAAAATTATGTATATTAATTTTATTTTTCAGAGTGGTAAAAAAATGACTGTGGAAGTTACAGATTTGCGGAGTTAGTTATTGTATAATATGAATTGTATATGTGGGAGGGAAGTGGAGAAGAAGCGTCGTTAAAATTTTTCCAGATCTTCCTATGAGCGGGATAACATCTGCCGGGTCTACTAGTCAAACATAAGAAAAATTGAGTAATATCGACGATACAATAACTTGTTTAATTTAAAACAAGTAAGGAAGTCTAAGTTCGAGTGAACCGAACATTAAATACCCAGCGGTAATTTTCAGAATGGGATAACAATGATATAGGACCTAGGAGGATTTACCTAAAGTTTTTACTATGTTAGCTGTTTACCTTACCGAATTATGTCAATTTATGTGATTTTCGAAATATTCCATATCGAAAATCGGCGTGGTCGGGAAGCGATCTCGTCCAATTTCATCACCTATATTGCTAGTATATGTTGTGCCAAATTGCATGAGTCTGAAGTAATCAGTTTATAAGTTTTGAGAAGTCGAATATACCAAAACGCGTCCTTAAAGGTGGGAGTTGCCACGGCCACATCTAACCATTATAAAAAAATCATAATAGAATGATTGGGGGTTCATCCTACCAAACTATATCATTTTAGCCATTTCCGTTACCGAATTATGTCAATTTATGTGATTTTCGAAATTTTCCATATCGAAAGTGGTCGTGGTCGGGAAGCGATTTCGTCCAATTACATCAGATATGCTCCCTATTATGCTAGTATACCTTGTACCAATTTCATCGTTCTACCGTAATCAGTTTAAAAGTTATGACCAGTGAAATTTTCAAATATGCCTCCCTGAAAAGTGGGCGATGCCAGGCCTACTTTTAAAACTTTATCAAAAAATCATAATAGAATGACTAGGGGATTCATCCTACTAAACTATATAATTTTAGCCATTTCCGTTACCGAATTATATCAATTTAGGTGACTTTCGAAGCTTTCGATATCGAAAGTGGGCGTGGTTGGTTCATCAGGTATACTCCCAACGATACTAGTATGCTTTGTGCCAAATTTCATCGTTCTACCTAATCAGTTTAAAAGTTACGACCAGTCGGCTAGACGGCTAGTCTCTTGTATTGCCGGTTCTACGAGAACGATACCAGTACTTATATCGACCCGGCCAAGAGCAATACACTCGGGGTGACCATGTCTGACATTTAGGCATGGCTACACCTCGTTACAACAACAACAACCCATTTCCGTTACCGAATTATGTAAATTTAGGTGATTTTAGAAATTTTCGATATCGAAAGTGGGCGTGGTTGGAGGGCGATTTTATCCAATTTCATCAGGTGTACTCCCAACGATACTAGTATGCTTTGTGCCAAATTCCATCGTTCTATCGTAATTAGTATAAAAGTTACGGCCAGTCAAATTTTCAAAAATGCCTCCATTAAAAGTTGGCGGTGCCACGCGCACTATAAAAAATGTATGGAAAAATCATAAGTGAATGACCAGGGGGATTCACCTTTAAAATTATATCATTTTAGCCATTTCAGCTACCAAGATTTGTCAATTTGTGTGATTTTCGAAATTTTCGATATCGAAAAAGGGGGCGTGGTTAGCATCCGATTTCGCACATTTTACACAGACGGACGGACGGCCAGACGGACGGACATGCCTTAATGAAATCCTCTTTTCAACCTAAGAACTTTCATATATGGAACTCTATATCTATCTCGATTATTTTGTGCCGTTACGTACTACCGTTATGTGAACAAAATTAAAATACCCTTGTACTAGTACTACTACGCTGGGTATAAAAAAAACTCCAATGTCATTAGTTGAATGCTTTACACAATTTTGAAATCCAACTAGAGCGTTTTAGGATGTTGCTTTCAAGGATTCGTACAGTTTTAAGTAAATAATAATAAAGGGATTGCGTACTGAACATGGATTATTTTTTGAATTACCTGGTAAAGTTTAATAATATGTGGATGGTTTAATCGTTTCATTATTTCGACTTCGCGGTATACCTTCTGCAAGTTTATAGAATCCAACTGGCTCTTGTCAATAATTTTAATAGCTACCTACATGATTAAAAAATAGTAAAATTGATATAATATTTTTTTAATCACAGTCTACAGTGGACCGAGAGTCTTAGTGGTTATGTATAAATAAATAAGAAATAAACTGGTTTTTGTTTTAATTGTCTTGCATTTTTACATATAAGTAAGAGTTTTCTGAGCTATAGACCGGGATAATAATTCCTATTGAAACTTCATGTTGAATTATTATGTTTGTCTTCAAAACAAAAACATATCTAATAATTCAACATGAAGTTTCAATAGGAATTATTATCCTCACAAAATTCTTACTTAAATAAGAAATATTTAAAAACTAATTAATAAGATTTTGTTTCATCATTCTAAAATACATAAGATTTTGGTTCATTAGTCTAAAATACATTTCTTTTTTTTTTTGCAACAAGTAGTCCGGTCAAAATCAACATAAAAATAGTGGTCAAATAACAGAACTAAGTTTTTGTAGAGCGCTTAAGTTCGCGGTCAGAAAGAAAACTAATAAACCTCAAAAATTATTTAAGAATATTCACCGTAATCACTAATAGTACGAGATCCCACCGCAAGATCGCTACGCTCATCGAGTACACGGTAACAAGCATAATTTTATATTAGTTTACAACGTGGACAAGACGTTTTGGCCATGCTGCCATTTTCAAAATGGCCGCTAATATTTTTAATTAATTTTTGAAAACCCAAATTTGGAAGCGTCGCTACATTCATCGAGTAGCCGAACAAACTATACTGTGAAATATAGATATCCACCCAGTGAACTTAAAAAGTGATGGCAGCAATCGCGTAATTGGCCGCAACCCGGTGGCAGCAGCGTTGTTGTTGTTGTTGTAGCGAGGTGACCCTGTCTGACATTTAGACAGGGCTACACCTCGCTACAACAACAACAACAACAACGTGACCTCATACGCAACATCGATCTTAATTTTTGGGAGTTTATAATGAAGATTATGCTCAAGTTAACTCCCAAAAGCGCAGTTAATTCGGAATTCGCGCTAATGTATCAGCCGTATAAGTCCACTTTTTTTTTCAAAATCTGAGATTTAAGTGTCGCAGCACTTGTTATAGTCATATCTTCTCGTGATTTTAGTAACTATACCGAACAACAAGTATTAACACCATTTAACAAAAATTTTTTTTGGCCACTGAAAAAAAATTTTTTTTTTCAGAAGCCATTCTGATTAACTCCATGATTAAATGCAGCCAATATCTGGCTCCTTGTAGCTCGCAACAACACCAAAAAAATACAAAATATACTGTCAAATGTAAGCTATATCCGTATTTATGCATCCTACATCTAATATTTTAGTTTCAATTACACAGGGAATTTTAAAATGCAATGTAAATTAAATCAACGGATTTCTCAACTTCAACTCGAATGGACTTAGTCACTGTGTGCACTGAACGGCTCATATGTAGTCGGTATTTTTGACTAAATTTCTTAACCCTAGTTCGGCCGACGAGTCCCCCGGGTGACTATTTCACATTTGAGGCACGAAAAGACAAATTTTTAATCAACTCAGTTAGCTTATTTTCCCTGACATCTAAGAATAATGAATTTCAAGTAGAAAAAATACAAAACAAAGTTTAAAGAATTTATTTATAGCCAAATATTAGAAGTTGAAAATTTTTTTTCTTGTTCTGGCCGACGTAGTCACCTGGGTGACCAAATCAGAAGCTATACAGATATGAATATATATATGCAAATATATATAAGCTGATAAGGTTACCAGATGCTGATAATGTTACAATATACTCGACTGGACTATTTCCCCAATATACTCAACTGTACTATTTATTTATAGCCAAATATTAGAAGTTGAAAATTTTGTTTCTTGTTCTGACCGACGTAGTCACCTGGGTGACCAAATCAGAAGCTATACAGATATGAATATATATATGCAAATATATATAAGCTGATAAGGTTACCAGATGCTGATAATGTTACAATATACTCAACTGCACTATTTCCGCATACTTGTTTTTACCTGTTGTTCATTTACATCTGAAGTACGAAACGTTTCTTGAGTTTGCGTGAAGAGTTAGGTAATATTGAAAATTCATTGCAGTTGAAGAATTTGTCAAAAACACGATGGACTGCTCGGGCAGAAACAGTCAAAGCTGTATGGATTTCTTTCGAAGGCATCATTCATGCTCTTGAAACTATAAAGAAAGATTCCGAAAATTTTGACAGCAATTCACGTACACAAGCTTCAGGCTTGTTAAAAAAAAATTTTGAACTTCGATTTTATAAGCTCTTTATTTTTTTGCAAAAATATAATGTTCAAAGTTGAAAATTTGACAGAAAATCATTTCAGCAAATGAACAATGATATTCAAATAAACGATTTGATTGCGAGCTCGGTTTCCTTTGCTCGGAAGTGGGAGATAAGCCCCGAAAACGACTTTTCAAAGCATCACAGAACGCGACGAGTGCCAAAAAAAATTGACGAAAATCCGGTTCTGCTACAATTTTCGATTTTGAAACATTTTATAGAAAAGAATTCAAAATTGTTCTCAAAGTTTTTACAAGTTGCATCCAAGAAAAGTTACAAGAAAGTTTGTCAACTTTCAAACCCATTCAGGAAATGTTTAGAATTCCACTAGACAGAAATAATGTTACGATTGATTTGATAAACTCTATTGTACAATTGGAACCCGAATTTTTCAAGGAGAAAGTCGAATGTTTGCTTTGTGAGTTACAAATTCTTTTTGACTCATGTCAAAGTTGTAAATCATTCGAAGATATTTCCACGGTAGCATTCAAGTTAAAACGAGTTACTCCCTTAGCATATAAACTGGTTCGTTATATTTTGACTGCTCCTGTCACGTCAGCATCGTGTGAACGTTCCTTCAGTAAATTGAAAATAGTTTTCGACCATTTGCGCACAACAATGGGAGATAATCCATTATTATACCTATAAAAAATGTCGGCAAATTTTCGAGATCAGTCGGCATATCAGTAAGATTCACCCCGCCCCCCCCCCTTCCCCACGATCGGGACCTTTGCGAAACCCCTGTTCAGAATCATGTTCTACTTAAAGTACATATATACAAGATAACTTGAATGTATTTAAAAATTTATTTTCGGTGAACCCGGGATTTAGGTCTAGTAATGCCGGAATTTTCGGGACTTTAAAAACAACGGGATCCCGGGATTGGAATCCCTAATAAATATATAACTGATAAGTTTAAGTTATGAGCCAAACAACGAGAGAAAAACCACCTCTTTGGGCGCTGCTGCCACCGGTTTGCGACCAATTGCACGATTGCTGCCATCACTTTATGAGTTCTCTGGATGATATCTATAGGTCACAGTTTAGTTTGTTCGGCTACTCGATGAGCGTACACGGTTAAAAATTTTAACCTAAATTTTAAACTTTCTTGGACTACATATATGACCAAACCAAATTTGGATTCAAATTCAATCTAGACCAGTTTTCATCAAAATTTGCTAAATGAATCGGGTTTCAATTATAAACAAGAAATGTTTTAACAATTTTTTAAAGATAAAATAAATTTTTGGTCCGCTGGCGGGAATTCGAACCAAGACCGTATCATGCCCGTCTGCTCTACCACTGAGCTACATCGCACACATAAATGTTGTTGGCAAAATTCCATCTTGAATAAGCTTTCAAAAATAAATTTGAAATTTCAAACACAAAAGTTTAAATTTTAGACCGAAAAGTTTTAAGAATAAAATAAAACTAAAAAAATGTGGCAGCTGACAGAACTCGAACGAAAACGCTCAGGAATCACAGCCGACGGCTCTATCGCTGAGCTATGACGCACATGAAGTTTTTGTGGGAAAAATTTAATTACATTAAAACAAACCAAAAATAAAAAATTTAGACAGCTTTTTCATTTAGATTTTAAATCGAAACCAAAAGAAATTGAAAATCTTTGTAGGTATTTGGACGGTTTGAAATATTGTACAAAAAAGTTTGTAAAATTGATTAAACTTTATACGGGTTTAAAATTTAGGCTCATTTTTTTAGCCGTGTAGTGACACTAATTAAAAATATTAGCGACCATTTCGAAAATGGCAGCATAGCCAAAACGTCTTGTCCACGTTGTAAACTAATATAAATATATTTTTTTTACTGTGTACTCGATAAGCGTAGTGATCTTGCGGTGGGATCTTACAAAATATAATAGGTAAGTCGACATTTTAAATTTTGTGGACTTTTCTCGAAAACGGTACTTTTTCCACGTGTTAGAACTGAAAGTTCCTTACAAAAACGTTTATACGCAGAATAATTTTCATGTTGAATCAACACTTTTTTAACACTTTTTCAGGTTATTATTTTTCAACACTATCGCTCATGTTGTTCTAACATGAAGCTACTTTTTCACTCTTCCTACATGTTAAATCAACATGATTTCCTGTTGATACAACATTATTTTTCTTGTTAAATCAACACGATCAGACATGTTAAATTAACACTATACTATGTTGAAATAACACTTTCGTCCTGTTAAATTTACCCGATCTATCATGTGAAATTGACACGATATGTTATGTTAAATCAACACGATCTATCATGTTAATTTAACAGGATTTTATTGTTAAATTAACCCTTAAAATAAAACACCTTTTTTTGATTTTCTTAATAATTTTTATTTAGTTAAATCATTTATAGAAAACCTTTAACATACATATTTTCAGGTATGAAAGAATATAATGCTTGTATAATTTATTAACACGATCTGTCATGTTAATTCAACATGTTTTTATTGTTAAATCAACACGACCTATCATGTTAAATTAACACGATCATCATGTTAAATTAACACGATCTATCATGTTAAATTAACACGATCTATCATGTTAAATTAACACAATCATCATATTAAATTGACACTATCATCATGTTAAATTAACACGATCTATCATGTTAAATTAACACGATCATCATGTTAAATTAACACGATCACCATTTTAAATAATAAAAGTACACATATGTACATACATATACATATACTTATTTTAATCCAATCATTGGCAACTTCTGCATCGAAAACAGCAACAACAAGCCCCAATCTGAAAATTAAATAAAAATTGTTTCATTGAAAGCTCTTTAAATTATCCAAGCGATTGCAAGCACACGTCCAATTAATGTAGGGATAAGTATCAAACGACGCCTTTTCTACCCGGTATCCATAATCCTAAAGCGCTTCCATGGTATTTATGTATAGTGCGCGTTGTTTTTAACCTATCCCGACATTTTTGGACGTGTTTTAGCAGGAAGCGTTTACAAAATATGAAAAACAACACAAATTACTTACCCAAAACTTTTTGCAAAACTTCACAACTTATTCGCAAGTTAAGAAACTATAAATTTCACAATATATTAATTATTTATAATGTCCACAACTTTTCATCAAGTCGGTATCTACACACTGACTTAAATTCTGTTCTTTTGAGAACAATTCTGTTCACAAGCTTTGATGGGGAACAGATGATGCTCGAAAACAACACTTGTTCATGTTAAATCAAACCGAATTTATGGTGAGGGATACACACTAATGTAATTCTAATGCAGAAATATTTCATGTTATTTTAACCATAAGCTTCATGTTAAAATGTTCATGTTGATTTTCCGAAATTGTTTTTGCTTTACGTACATGAGTGGTTCATGTTGATTCAACATGATTCATGTTAACTAAAAATGTGAGAAATTTTTCTGTGTGTATATAAGAGCCACCAGTTCTGGGATATCGCGTTGTAAAATAAGCTCTATACATTATATGGAAATATATGCCAGGTATGGCCTTTTTAGGAGTTTTCATGGGATCGATGGAGACTTTTGCAGCCTAGGTTCATCGGCTCTGTCGAAATATTTTTTATGCAAGTTAAATAAACCCATTTTTGTAGAGAAATTTCAGTTCTACAACTTGGAAAACGTACCGTTTTCGAGAAAAGTCCAAAAAGCATTAAATTTAGACCTTTGGCTCCGAATAACTGTTTTAGCCCGCATGGGATCGATGGGGACTTTTTAAGTTTTCTTTCTGATGGCGAGACTGAGCTCCCTACAAAAATTTAGTTCTGTGGGAATTTTTTTATTTCAAATGTATATTTATGGTTACATTAAAATAATAGCATACAATAAATTTTTTTTAAATACAGCACCCTTATGTGTAAAGATATTGGCATCAATTTGTATAAAGAAACTTTCAAAATTTGAGAAAAATTTGCGAAAAAGCAATTGCTTTTTTTTATTAATTTATCCCAATGTATCGCGTGGGTAGCTTACTTGTGTTAAAAGAATGTGTGAAACTTTATATGTACCTTTGTACAAATTATTCTTACCTCATTCTTAGTTATTCGATGGCGCGCAAGCTTGACCACAGCAAAATTCCCTTTACCAATTGTTCTCTCTATATCATAGAAACCAACTCTTATTGGTTCCTTTACTTTTCCAACACCTTTGGTAGGTAATGAACTTAATGTCTCTGCGTCCGTTGCGGCATCGGAAAGAACAGGTATAGCTTTCTGCTGTAAAGCAATCGTATTTTGAAACGAGCTGTGATTCGATGGTGCTGGTTTAGCCAGCTCTTCTTGAGAAGCACCTTCCTCTAAAATTACACAAGTAACAAAATAATTTGAAAAAAGGAATAATAATATTTAAATACTTGGAGCATGGCACAATAAATTCATGCATGAAAAAAAATTTAACCCAGATATGCCGAGCTTACTATATGTAGTACGGTTGGAAATATCCTTATTACAGCAATCCATAAAACCAAACCCACTTTTTTTTTTAAATATCAATGGTAACCCTGCAGCGAAAGCAACTAGTTGAAAACTACTTTACAACTAGTTGGTGCACCGGGCCCAACTAGTCAGTGTTCTGACTTTTTTTCCATATAAGCAACTGATATTTTTTACGTGTTGATGTCCTACGAGATGTCAATTGTCAGATCTCGACCAGAATACTAGTCAGGAAATACCAGTTTCATACTAGTTGTAAAATACCAGTTCCATATTAGTTCAACCTGGACTAGTATAATTTCCATAACATGAACTAGTCCACATACTAGTCCAAAAAGGACCAGTGTGAAATATACTAGTCCCATACTAGTCCAAAAAGCATTGAACCTGGACTTTTATGATTTCAACCAGAATTTTCCTGGCTTACCCTTTATTTTATCATTTGACATTATTTTCATGTCTATTATTAAGCAGCGGCTATTTGTATTAACCCTATCACGAAAAAGCATCTATGAATTATAAGAGAAAACGAAACGAATGAATTTTGTATTTTTTAACTGGTATAATTTCATCCAGAAAAATCTAGTTGTATACTAGTATGGATTGGATATTTCTGACTAATAAGAGTTCTGCCAGAAAGTTATAGTTGTATACTAGTATGATATGGATATTTCCTGACTAGTAAGAGTTCTGCCAGAAAATTATAGTTGTACACTAGTATTTTTCTGACTATTTTGAGGTTTCGCTGCAGGGAACATATCAATTGAGAGTTAGTGGTATTCATTTCGCAGCTTCGATATATCGAGCTATATTTGCGACTGCGTCATAACAGCTTGTAAATTCTCGTTACAACTACCCATACAATAAAATCCTGTTAAATTAACATGATAGATCGTGTAAATTTAACAGGACGAAAGTGTTATTTCAACATAGTACAGTGTTAATTTAACATGTCTGATCGTGTTGATTTAACAAGAAAAATAATGTTGTATCAACAAGAAATCATGTTGATTCAAACCTTTGTGATCATGTTAAATTCACACTGTTCCTTCATGTTGATTTAACATGTAGGAACAGTGAAAAAGTAACTTCATGTTAGAACAACAGAGCGATAGTGTTGAAAAATAATAACCTGAAAAAGTGTTAAAAAAGTGTTGATTCAACATGAAAATTATTCTGCGTGCACCAACTAATAGAGGTGAACTACGTACCGTTTCTGAAAAAAAATAATTTTATCGTTTCGTTTGTTTATACTTTTGGGTGATCGCAATTTTATCGTATCGGCACCCGATTTCTGTAACTTTTTAACGAAATTCGTTATTGTCGTTAACATCGATTTTGACAAATGTTGTACAGAAAATTGTGTCAAAATTAACCATCGTTATGTAACGAACTTCGTTAAAAAGTTACAGAAAGCACGTTCTGAAGTATGAGCACAGTATATAAAAGAGAGGTGCTGTGTTTTTTGTAGATAAAGCTGGATTTTCCCCCCCACTTTCCACGATTATATGAGCTAGTGATACAAGTATTGATTGCTTGATAAGTTAAAGATCTCAAGGTGTCTGTAGTGGTAAAGGTAAGGACCAAAATCTTTGCACTAAAATCACGGGTACCAAATTAATATACATATATTATGTTTTAAACAATTATTTTTGGATTTTTCATGGTGTTAATAGTTTGGAGGAGTGTAATGGGGTGTGGTTGCTGAGTGACCGCGCTCAATCCCGACTCTTGCGTCCTCGTTCGTGCACTCTGGGCAACGTTGAGCTACCTAGGCTCGCGGCAGAAAGAGAGGGAGCCCCGGTGGGGCCACTCTGACATACTTGGTTTAAGGGCTCACCGGGGTCTTTTTCGCAGCGTCTGTACACCATGAGGTGCGGCTGTAAGCGAGCGTCTGTCTTGAAGCAAGCGGCTCGCTATATAAATGTGCAAAACTTTTCCCTCCCAATCCAGGGTGTTATGCGATACCGTGCCCATTGGACGTTTGCAGCCGGGAGGCAAATCGTGGCTGTAGTTGAACGGAGCCTCACTGATACCGGGCCGCCTCAGGGAGTAACTATGGTCTTACCGCGGTATGGGGCTCTGCCGCGGCGGACGACACACTTCCCCTTACACTACCCCTGACCCTAAGCTGGCCTTGTCCGGCGAGGGGTCGTACGAACAAGATGAAGAACACACAAAATACAAAGCAATTAACGACTTCGTTTACTCCGCAGCAGAGAAGAACTATGCTGGAGCAAGCGAAAACACAACGCCGGAGGACAAACTCCGCCTCAAAGTTAACTGGGAGGCCGACAGCGATGGAAACTACGGGTCAGTCATCCCCCAAACTGCTATCAAGTAAGAGTGACTTGATGGGAGCAAGCAGCAGTGCGGCTGCCCCGCAGTCAAGCAGAAAACGGCAGAAGCTAAACTTCCATCAAGCGCTGGTACGAAACCCAATCTCTTCACATCTGGGGCAATGGTCTCACGACCTGGTTTCAGAGTTTCGAAAGAGAAGGACGACGCCGCAAAGGGAGAGACCGCGATGGCAACTACGAGTCTGAATCCCCCCAAGAGGCATCTCCCCGACGCTTTGCGTACTGGGATAAAAGAAAGGCCGCAAGCTGTCGCCGGAAGAAAGGAAGATGGTGGAGGAAGCGAAAGCTCTGATACCAAATTTCCAGAGGCCCTATATGCCTAAGAGGGTGAACGGTAATCCCTTCAAACGCCAGAGATCGGGCGGAGAGGTAGACCCCCATCCGAAGCGGCATCAGTTCAACCCCGTAGTGGGAAAACTCAGCTTTGCTGAAGTAACCAAGGACAGAATCCTTATAGGTTTCATTGACCGAGGTAACGACCGTTGGTCCATCCCCAAAGACCGGTGGCTGTATGTCCGGAATGAAATGAGCAGGGCCCTCCTCGACTTAATGCGTGAGTCTCCGGGTAGTCCGCGGGCTGGCACCAAGGTCAGATCAAAATATTCGCGTGCGAGGATGCAAGAACTGTCGCACTGTATAAGGCAGCAGTTGCAAGACTGGGTGAAGTCTACCCAGGGGCAAGACTAGATGTCGTCGAATGGAAGGACATTCCTGCTCGGCCAAGGGCAAGGGCATGGATTCCTGCCGTCCCTGCAGAACCCGAGAATATTCTTGAGATGCTGCAGGTCTGGAATCCGTCTCTCCCGACGCAGGATTGGGGCGTCAATCTGGTCGATGATGTGGTTGGGCCCAATAGACAGGTGGTTATCACTCTGAATAAGGAGGCGCTCGAGCCCCTTAAACGGTGCAACGGACGAGTGCATTACGGCTTGGGTCAGATCGTGATCCACGTATACCGTGGCGATGCACAGCGCGCTGTTATTCCGGACGCTCCGGAGGACTCGGAGATCGAGGCATCGGAAGGGGAAGCAGAGGAGTCCGACGCGGAAAGTATGTTATCCGCCACGTCAAATTGCGATGGTGCTGCGAACAACTCGGCGATAGAAGAAAGCCTGCTTGACGAAGAAGGCCTCGACGTCACGATCGTGGCTAAACCTGAGCACACTAACGTTGATGCTGCTTCAGACAGCAGGGTTCCCGCCACGCCAAATCGTGCAGGTGCTCTGAACAACTCCTCGTGAAGAGACAGCCCCCGGAACAGGCCAGACCTCGACGACACGCTGGGAAGTCTGAGCTCTCTCATGTTGGTGGTGCTTCAGATAAATCTGCACAAATCTAAAGCAGCCTCGGCTGTTTTAAGCAGTCGTCTTTCTAAAGGCGACGTAGACGTGGTCCTTATCCAAGAGCCCTGGGTCAATAGCTCTAGGATCTGTGGATTGGGGACTAAGGGGTACAAGCTCATCCAAGCCAATGATGAGGGCAAGGTCAGAACCTGTATTTTGGTAAAGTCTGAGCTAAACACCTTTCTATTACCCAACTACTCAAATGGTGACGTTACAGCTGCCAGCTTAACAGTCGGCAGCACCAGCCTAACGATGGCGTCGGTCTATATGCCCTATGACGCCGAAGAACCTCCTCCACAAAAGGAGGTGAAAGATCTGGTGGATAATTTCTGTACGGGCCATCTTATTATTGGAGCTGACGCTAATGCTCATCACGTCCAGTGGGGAAGCTCCGATATTAACGCTAGGGGCGAGTCTCTGTTTGACTACCTACTAACAACTAACCTGGTGGTTTGTAACGTGGGTAACGAGCCTACTTTTATAACTAAAGCTCGTAGGGAGGTTATAGACCTCACTGTTTGTAGCGAAGGCGCTTATGAGTGGGTCAGAAAATGGCGTGTTCTTGATGAGCATTCATTTTCTGACCATCGGTACATAGAAATTGTGTTAGACTTTATTGTTGAGCAGCCAGTTATGAAACGAAATCCACGCAACACTAACTGGCAGCTACATAACCAAATATTAGCTAGGGACCTACCAGTATTACCTCCACAAGCCCCCTCATCATTGGGAGAACTGGATGATCTGGTAACGACCTTTACAACGGCGCTCTCAAATGCCCTAGAGCAGGCTTGTCCAGTACCAAAACCACGCGGCACACATAGACCCCACTGGTGGTCTTACGACCTGGATTCGTTCCGTATATCATGCAGGAAGCAATTTAACAAGGCCAAGAGCATCGGCACGGAGCCTGAATGGCTCGAATATAAAGCTAAACTGAGGGCCTATAAAAAGGCTCTAAGGCAAGCGAAGAGAACTTCGTGGAGAAATTTCTGCACCGGGGTCGAAAAAGTCGATGATACAGCGAGACTTAGACGAGTGCTATCAAAAACTCAAACAGCCATTAGCTATTTATGGAAGCCTGACGGATCTTGGACCAGCACGGAAGGGGAAACACTGGAGCTGCTCCTGAACACACACTTTCCGGGGAACTTGTATGATGCACCTGTAGCATCTGCAACAAACCTGGCGGTAAACATACCCATTACGGAGGAAAGGGTAAGGTGGGCAATCAAAAGCTTTGAGCCGTTCAAGGCAGCTGGGCCAGACGGGATTTTCCCCGCACAACTCATAAACACGCTGGAAATATCAGCTAAATGGCTGGTAGTTCTCTATTCAGCCTGCCTGGCTCTTAATTACATTTCGTGCTCCTGGAGAAGCGCCACGGTAGTCTTTATTCCAAAGGCTGGGAAGGCCTCACACTATGAGCCTAAAGACTACAGACCGATCAGTCTCTCGTCTTTTGCACTTAAAACCTTCGAGAGGATAATTAGCGATTATCTCTCCTCTACTATTGATAGCAACCTTATTTCTAGCTATCAACATGCATACACCAAAGGTAAATCAACGGAAACTGCGCTCCACAGCCTAGTCTCTATTGTTGAAAAATCATTGCATGAAAAGGAGTACTGTCTCGTGGCCTTTCTGGACATCGAAGGGGCTTTCAACAATATAAGGCCGGAGGCTATTAACACTGCTTTAACAAACCTGGACATAAATAGGTCTCTTATTGGACTAATTGATCAACTACTAAAGGGAAGGAAAATAGTTTCTTCACTGGGAACAGTTGATCTTTCACGCTATGTCACAAGAGGAACGCCTCAGGGTGGTGTTCTCTCCCCGCTCCTATGAAACCTCACCGTAAACTCGCTGCTACGAGACACAAGGTGGGGGGCGGGAAGATAGTGGCATATGCAGACGATTTAGCTATTGCATATAGGGGCAAATTCCCACAAACCCTGTGTGACTTGATGCAAGTAGCACTGCGAGAAGTTTCTTCATGGTCCTCTCGCTGCGGACTTAGCATCAACCCGGGAAAGGTGGAGCTTGTCCTTTATACCAGGCGGTACAAGATACCACCGTTGAACCTACCAGAACTAGATGGCGTGCGCCTGAACTTAGCTGACAAAGCCAAATTCCTAGGCACAGTTCTAGATAGAAAGCTTAACTGGAAGGAGAATGTCATCCAGCGCCAGAGGAAAGCGTGCATTGCACTTTACACGTGTAAAAGAGCCATTGGCAAAAAATGGGGGCTCAGCCCCAAAATTTGCAGATGGATCTATACTGCGATAATCCAGCCAATTATGCTGTATGGAGTCGTGGTATGGTGGCCTGCGCTAAGAAAGGCAACAAACCTAAATCTGTTAGGGAAAGTCCACAGATCGAGCATGATCTGTATAAGCGGGGCGTTAAGAACAACGCCCAATGAAGCTCTCCAGGCCATTCTTGGCTTTTTGCCACTCGATCTGGAAGGGTACCGGGCAGCAGCAGCATCGGCTGTGCGTCTAAGGGATACGTCCGTCTGGGGCGCAAGCACTATTGGACACTCCTGTATTCTAAGATCTTACAGCTTTCTCCCTCTGAGCACAGATCAGTGTGCGACCACAACAGTCGGCGATTGTTGTTTTAGAATAAACATTCCCAGCAGGGAAGACTGGGAGAACATAGATCGGTGTCCCGCTACTAATGGCGGCACTTTTATATACACCGACGGCTCGAAGTTAGACGGCAGAGTCGGAGGAGGGGTTTACTCAAGGGATTTGGACCTAGAACTCTCCTTTAGACTACCTGATCACTGCAGCGTCGTCCAGGCTGAAGTTTCAGCAATCATGGACGCCGTGACTTGGATAGGTGAACGCACCATCGGATATCTGTATTTTCAGCGACAGCCAAGCGGCCATCAAATCCCTTGGCTCTTACTCGTTCAACTCTGAACTGACGCTCAGCTGTCGTCGATCTCTTCAGGAGATGGCCCAACAGAACCGCGTGAACCTCACATGGGTCCCGGGACACAGGGACATTGAGGGAAACTGTAGGGCAGACGAACTTGCCAGGCAGGGCACGACCAAGCAGATTCTTCAAGATAAAGAGCACATAGGTATGCCGTTTGCAAGCTAATGCTGAAGGAGCATACACTCCGCGAAGCCAACGAAAGATGGCTACAAGCCCCAGGGTGCCGGATATCCAAGCAAACCTGGCCAAAATGCGATCTTAAAAGATCTAGACACATATACGCCCTAAAAAGGAAGGAAATCTCCATATTAATAGGTGTTTTAACCAGGCTCTGCCTTATTGGTAGGCACACAGCAAGGCTAGGCGTTCCCTACCGACGATGCTGCAGGAGTTGCAAAGATGATGAGGAAGAGGAAACGGTGGAGCACCTCATCTGCAACTGCCCGGCCTTAAGCGGAGCGAGAAGGCGCTCTCTGGGAGTTCCCTTCCTGGTTAGCTTAAGCCAGGTCGCGGAGCTAGACATAAAGGACTTGATGGCCTTCATCAAGTTATCAAAATGGTTCGAGGAGGGGGTAGCGGTGTCGGTTAGGAGTGTCAGTCCCGGGTTTCGGCTATATGGAGAGTCCCGACAGCACTGGGATTTTCCATATGGCCGGGCCACGGGACTGACTTTCCTAGTGTTTGGTGGTATCACAACGGGCCTTTTATTACTGGCCTAGGTGTGCCTTTGCGGCAGCCACTTCTACCTACCTAATAGTTTGGATATAAAAGTCAAGATGTGGATGCCAATTGCTTGACATTTTCGTTGCATACTTGTTAAACATATTTGTTGTAATAGTACATTTATACTGCACCAAATTTGGCGAATTTGAATGTGTCATTTCGAACCTGTTTACACTGGCAAATTGCATTTGGATTCACCTTCCCTGCAAGAATCTTCTACCAGAATACAAAGCCACCGAAAGAAAATGCACCACCTTGATGTTTTATACACATGTAGAGTAATAATAAATGAAGAATCAAAAAGGCTTCTCTCTTTTCTTAGTGGAACTCGTCCAATATCATAAAAAAAATAGTTGAAATTGTTATTTAGAACTGTGCATAATGCAAAACTTTTCACACGTTAATTACCCATTAAGGTTCTTGCTGGGCAATTCTAAATGTGGAACACAGGCAGGGTTGCTATTTTGAGGTATTGTGGATTGTATTGTTCAGCGAATGAGGCCAAATGCGATGGAATTCCAAATTTGGAAAATGAAATTTGTATGGAAAAAAGCGCCAAATTTGCAATTTTTCGCCAAATTTACCAAATTTGGTGCTGTGTAAATGTACTATAACCTTGAGTAGATTTTTGCTGATTTTATATGAAATACTAGCTTTGTGCTACCGAAAAATTAGTTTATACATATCACTCCGTGGGATATACATATGTAATTAAACTAAAATAAATGTTGACTGTCTTTCCCCACATTATCGGTCGGCAATTGGCGGAAATTAACGAGCTTATACCCGTGGGTTCCATCTACTTTCCCTTATCGTCCTTCTTGCGTATAACTTCGTACCGAATTTCAGTCATGTAGTATAAATACTTCCAGAGACTTCCATCAAAAATTCTATTTTCTTGAGAGGTGGCACACTCCTTCTCTTCATTAGGACGCACCTTTTTCCAACGCTTTCACATCATTTTCATCTAACTCTCATCCTATCCCTATCCCTATCCTTACTCTTTTTCTATCCCTATCCCCTAACCACCTACAACACACTTCTAGGGCCACTCCTGGTTCACATTTTGGTCAATATCTCCGAAGCGGGTCCTTATATACACGACCACCTTTTAGAACCGTCATGAACACATTTCATTTGGTCCACATTTTTGTAAATATCTGGGAAAGCAGTTCTCATATAGGTAGGCTTGCCATACGTCAGGCATTTGGCCTGATTGTCAGGCATTACATTCTTTGTCAGGCAGCCAGGCGCCTTCTTTATTTTGTCAGGCATTTTGAAAACGTCAGTATAACGCTGGGAAGTGGTTCTCAACCCTCCACCCATGAGCCGGACGGACACATATTTATCTCATCTTTATCATCCACCTTCCTTACCTCCACACTTCTCAACCCCAGGAATCCCACCCTACCTTGGACCGCTCGTTATTCCTGTCCAGCGATCTCCCATATTGCCACGCTCCCCACTTACCTCGTCATCCTGCCATCTTCATCTCCCGCCCAAAAAAGAATTTAGCTCAACATTTTACGAAATCACTAACATCAAAATATATTAATAACGTAAATAAAACATATACAATGCATTCTTAAATGAAAACTTATTACATAAATTAGGTGGTTTTGTTTCGACAAAACGCCCTGCCAATAGGTTATGTGTATATGTAAACAAAAGTATAAAAATTGGGATGGTTTCAGGGAATCCTACCTAACAGAGCTCTCTTAGATATGTTCACCTCTACCTATGTATGTGCGTCTTCATTCATATGACACTTGGGCAGATCCGCTTTATACGGAATCGGAATTAACGCTAATAATAATAATACACTTACATTAACTACAAACTAACTTCCGCTTGTCTCTAGTAATTAAAATTCGAATTGCTTTTACACGGATCTAATGAGCATCCGGTAATATGTTTCATTTACCCTATTCCAGACACCCAAAAGCACTTGCTATAAAAAGCTTTACTCGTCGCTATAAAGCTCTAACTTATTTATGGCGGAAGTCTCGCATATGAGACGCCCTGCAGGAAATTTTTAACAATTTGTTCACTTATAAGAATTTTAAGATAGCACAAGCAAAATTTAGCTAAGTTCATAAGAATCTAGACTTGGATAAAAAAAATTTAATTATATGAGTAAACGCGCACAAACGATCGTACAAAAAAAAATTACAGTTTTAAACAATTTATATATTAAAACAGGTATATATATATATATAGTATCGCAAAATGGCCGCCGATAATTTTTCTTCGGGCTTTCGGATGTGTGAATTTTTGAAGGGGTTTTTCTTTCTGCTCCGCCTTCGTCTCGCCCTTTTGACTTAAAAATCTTGGTTTTATACGCCTATCTTGGACATATGTATCTAACGTAACCTTATACAATATCTGGGTCGCCGGTTAAATATATGTGTATATGTATGTATAAAATATGAAAATTGTAATGGTCACTTACGGCGAGTTGTGCGTTTTACCTCCGCGCCAAATCTTATTTGCACACTAAGGAAAAAGGAGTGTTATACTAAGTGCTTTACTATTTTCAAATCTGGGACTTTTTGAAACTTACACTTCGCCGCACTGATCCCCACCACAAAAAATATCTTCGCCTGTTTTCTTTCGTTTAGGCGCGCCGGAACATGTACCGCCACTTCCTACAAGATAGGTTTTTCCCTCTTTTTAAAATTTAACCCCATACAAATCTGATATGGGTAGGTATCTGCATATGTATATCCACACATGAACATATATGTGAGGTTCGACAAAAAATACTTGAAAATTTTACAGGTTTGTTTAAAAAAAAATAAGATGTGTAATCGAAAATTCTAACGAAAATTTAAAAATCAGAAGAAAAATCTCTTTTAAATTACTTTATAATTTTTATTGTTTCTGAAAAATATAAAAAAAAACCTTTTTTTTTAATAAAACGTTGAATACGCGTTAAATTATTTAAAAACATATTAAATTATAGTACCGCGCAAATTCCCACATATACTTAGGTACACATATGTATAGATATATATGCGTATGCACATCTATATATGCCTATGCAGATCTACCCACTAAATTTCCAATTTCTCACCTCAATTTTCCAAGAATCCCAGAATCCAAAAATTTTCACAATTACTAGTTTTCATCAGCTACCCCGGAACTTCTCTGATGGGCCTTTCGCCCAGTACACTTGTAAAACAAAACTTTCAAGCACTTCTTTACAGCGCGGAGGCAGTCGTATGCCGTGACGGTAATAGTTCGATACTAATTCCGTAAGAACGTCTGACATGCCTTTTTATGCCTTTTCCTCCCCTAAAAAGCTCTTTCTTCGTTGAGTTCTTTATGGCATTTAGTTTTGACATTTGCGAAGACAGTGCAAAGCAATTCGCAGACAAAAACATCTGCCAACCGCGCTGCACCACAATTTCCCACAAAATTATTAAAAATTAAAATTTGATTGGAATGCGGAGATATAATTGGGCTTACGGTGACTCCGCGCCACCGAGGAACATATAGGCCCATGGAAACCATCCAGTTCCTAATCCAAAACCACCCACCGATACATTATGGAACTTTTGGCAGCTTAACCTCACATGTATACCCAGCACGCCCTCTGAAGTCATGCACGTAACCCGGAATAAAAAAAAATGTAGACCCTACTCCAAACGAAGAGGGCCAATACTGCTACGCGGTCCGGGCTATAAGCATCCCAAGGTCTTTCCCTAAAACCCGTAAGACACAAATTTAATATGTATGATTTGGTGAGTACGATTACCATAGGACTACCCAGCAAACCATATGAATTCATAGTAGGTGTCACCGCAAGGATTCCATGTCGTAATTCTGTGCAAAAATATAATCAATAGAACTTTTTATTTTACTCCACCTTATCAAAACACGCAATTTAAAGATGGGGAGCCCTCATCAAAAAATTGTATACTGATCTTAGTGAAGTCGACATGGGAGATCCTGCGGTATCACCAACGTCATATACATTCCTTTGGATGTGGGGCCTCACTTTCATGAATGCGCACTAACCAGAGCGGTCCATATCATTATAGGTCTCGAATATGTTTGTCAGCCCAACGTGGGGAACTCTCACCCCTGACACAGTCTCCTGCTTCGGAGCTACGCCGGGCATATGAAGAAAAAAAAGAAAATTGGATGACATTGCCAGTTTACGGGAAGTATATTGGATAGAAGTTTATATAAAGGATTGTACTTTGTGGTTATTTCTCCCTTACAGGTTCGCCGATGTATGCTTGGACGCATCTCCGGACGACTTGACCCACATCGCCGGCGATGCATCACGTTAACAACACCACCGCCTATCACGTAAGTTGCCTTATTGCTTTAGGTCTTTGGCATGCCAAGCGCCTAAACTACGCCCAGACATCGATTCAAGTAGGTACATATTTTTCCCTAGAGGCCTTGTTACCCTACACTTAGTGAATTTCTTACAGAATTTTGCATTTACATTCTTCTTGAAGTCACTCAATACGAAGTTACGTTTATATATCTCCTGTTCGGGTATGAAACGCACCTCGCGAATCCTTTTGTTGTACCGCGCCGCGTTCGTGTCGTATGCCTTGTGCATATTTTCCTTGATCTTTTCGCGATGATCCTCATCCGATCATTATTCGCTAACAGCAACGTTTCATTGTCGTTAAGGCTACTTAGCTTTCGAGCCAACGCGTAGTCAGCTCCATTCGTAAACATATTCATCCCGAATAGGACAAAGTATGGTGAAACTCCTGTGGCAGAATGTACTGCACTTCGCAACGCACACTCTATCTCCGGTAAATACAAATCCCAATCTCTGTGGTCCTTTTCCAAATATGAGCGGATCGCCGCTAAAACCGATTGGTTGACCCGCTCCGTCGCGTTCGATTGTGGGGAGTAGAATGCCGCCTTCAGGTGCTTAATTTTATACGTCTCCATCATTTTGGCAAACTGTTTGGACGTGAACTGCTTTCCATTATCGGAATCAATTGTCTCAGGCACTCCGAACTTATAAAAGATATCCTCTATTAGAAATTTTACGACATTTGTCGCTGTTGCTTCACGCATGGCTTTCAAAAATGTGAATTTGGAAAAATGATGGACTACTATGAAAATAAAAGTATTTCCTCTCTTAGACCTGGGATATTTCCCGAGAAAGTCTATATAAAGTTTTTGGAAAGGTCGTTCTGTGACTACTTCAGACCCTATACCCGGTTTCATAATGGCGTTACTTGGCTTACTTTCCTTACAGACTTGACAATCACGAACAAAGTTTCGAACTTGTATGACCATATTGGGCCAGTAATACATGCGCCGTAGGCGATGTAGCGTTTTGGCCATTCCCCCATGCGCCGCAGTTTCGGAACAGTGCGCGTTTTCTATTAATGTCGATGTTAACGCTGCAGGAACCCATAGCTTCCATTCCCTTTCTTCCAGCTCTATATCCTTTACTAACATTTTCTTAAAGACAAACCCATCTTCTATTTTTAAATCGGGGAATCGTTCCGTGTTTCCTTCTATGGTGCTTATCAAACCTAGATACTCTTCAGACTCGAATTCTATTGTGTCCATACCGGCAACTAGGGATTGTGATATGTCTTCTATACAACGCGACAAAGTATCGGCAACTATGTTTTCAGACCCTTTTCTGTGTTCAATTTCAAAGTTGAATGCTTGAAGATGCAAAGACCATCTCGCTAACCTTCCGCTCAAATCCTTTAAGGACATGAGCCACTTCAGACTGGCGTGATCCGTTACCACTGTGAACGCCATGAGTTCAATATATGGGCGAAATCTTTGCACCGCCATCACCGCCGCGAGGCATTCCTTTTCGGTTGTACTATATTTACGTTGACAGTCGTTTAACTTTTGCGAGAAGTACACAATCGGGTTTTCTCCGCCATCGTCTGCCTTCTGATACAGCACCGCGCCAACGCCATAATCTGAGGCGTCACATTGGACACAGAATCGTTTGCTAAAATCGGGATGCTTGAGCACAGGTGCACTAGTAAGCGCTTTTTTCAACTCGTTAAAAGCCTCCATAGCTTGAGGTGAGTTTTGGAACTTAGCGGATTTCTTCAAGGTGTCGGTCAATGGCGCGGCTAAGGTGGCAAAATCCTTTATAAAACGACGATACCACCCAGCTGTTCCGAGGAAACTCCTAGCTTGTTTTATGTTTTGGGGTAAAGGGATGTTAAGGATCGCCTTAACCTTTTCGGGATCGGTTTTCAACATACCTCCTCCAACAATATACCCTAGATAGGGCAATTCTTTTAAACAAAGCATAGATTTTTTTAAGCCTATTGTTAACCCTGCTTCTTTTAGACACATCGCTACCTCTTGTAACGTTCGCATATGTGAGTCGAAGTCTGGAGCAATAATTAATAAATCGTCGAGGTAAATAAACACGTTCGACTTTAGTCTTTGCGGTATTACGCGATCCATCAAACGACATAATCGTTGCGCCGCATTGCATAGACCGAAAGGCATAACTCTAAATTGGTATAATGGACGCCCCGGGACGGTGAAGGCAGTGTATGGTTTGCAGCTGTCTTCCAGTTACTAATATAGTGTGTATCATCGATTCTACTAATAATACCTTCGATATTCTGTAAGGGATATGCATCCTTAACGGTTAAAGCATTCAACTTTCTTGCATCTAAACAAAATCGGTTTTTACCAGGCTTACGAACAACAGTAGTCCTATTACTACAGGGACTTTCACTTCCTTCTATAACTCCTAACTCTAACATTTTATCTATTTCAGTGTACACTATGGATTGCATCGCTGGAGACAACGGATAGTGACGGTCTTTCACGGGTACTGCATCCTCTACTAATTTGATCGAATGTTTTTCGAGATGAGTTCGACCGAGCCCATTCTTTTCAAAGGTCATGAACAATCCTTGACGTGCTGCAACCGCTGTTATTGCTCTGCTGTCAGGTCATGCAACACTCGACGTTCGTTTCTGTCTTCACCTGTCACCATCTGCTGCTCTAAGCAGGACAAGTCCATTTCATCAACACCTAACCCATTTGGAGGTAATTTAAAACTACGCCAAAAGTCTACGCCGAGATAAATGGCTTGTTCCAGGTATGGACATAAATATAAAGTAATATAATTCTCTACATCTTTGTATCTTACAGGCAAATTAACTTTTCCTAAAACCGTATGTGTACCTCCTCCTGCCGTTGTTACACTTGAAATAAATCGTTGTATAGGGACATTCATATTTTCAATAAGTTCGCAACATCCTTTACGTAAAATACTAATAGATGCCCCGGTATCCAGCAATCCGCGTACTCGTACCCCCTTGATTTCTACATCCGCGTATACCCGCGGATCATTTCTGTTAGCGCTTTTTACTGAGGCCACTACTTGTCGACGCCAAAGCTTTCGTCGTTGGTACCTCTCTCGAGTCTTTTGTATCCTACGTGATACCATGCGGCGACCTAGCAGCACACTGTCGGCAAAGATTCGCTCACGAGCTTCGTGATACCTCCTCATTCGCTCTTCAAGGGAAAGCGTAGCTGGACGCTGTAGGGTAATATTTTTTTTTTTCGAAGGTTTTTGTATTATTACAACGGATTTCGCTTTTAGCACGGTCTGCTCATCCTGACTCATGACATCTAAATCTAAGGATGTGTTGGTTGGCGCATCTATTCTTGCGGGACTTGAGTAGAGCGCGATACCCCCGCCTCCATCGCGTTCCGTTTCACGTTTCCCGACATGTTACACACGGGGCACTTGGGAGTGATTACGTCTAACTTCCCACATTTAAAACAAAAAATTCGTCTAGTCAATGACATACAGTCAGAAAAACATGACCCTCATTACCACAATTCCAACATACTATATTTTTACGATTGGCCTGATCACGCGCAGATGGGAGTTTTGTTACCCGCTGATAGCGAACCTCTTCGACAGAGACTTGACCTGATAGGAACGGGGTTGGGCAGTGAATCCTGTGTGCTGCATCCGGTCTCTTCGCGGGAAACATCTTTCCACCTCCTTGCACTCCATACGAAGCTGCTCAACCGAATAAACAGCGATGGGGTATACTAACTTCGCCAATGATTCCCGGAGATTCCCTTTAATGAGACGAACCATTTCGTATTCGGGTATTGGGTTTCTAAGCCTAGCCCTAAGTATGCCAATAGCATGGAAATATTCATCAATTTACTCTCCGGGTTTTTGTCTGCGTTCATTTATTTCTCTCATTAGTTCAAAATCGGTGAGCTGGCACGCGAACTGCCGCTGCAATGCAAACTCCAACGTCGGCCAGTCTACATTTCGGTTTGTACGAATAAACAGCCAATACCATTCGCGTGCTTCGCCGCCTAAAAGCCGGTGGAAATCTCTTAATATGTCCCCCCATGAACAACCATATTTTTCTTTTAAATACTCCAGCCTAAAAATAAAATCTTCTATGGTCATGGCATCTCGGTGACCTTGGTAATTAATTCCCCACTTTTCTATATTAATTTCGGATCGGGTAATTACATTGCTATTCTCTTGTGGAAAGCTTTGAGGGAAAGGCTGGTGGTTTATTATTGGTGCATCTCTAATGCGCCGCTGTCGTTGTTGTTGCGCACTGACTGAAGGAAAAGGAGTTATCGGAGGCCTTGCCGGGATATGACGTTGGATATTCATATGGCGAGTGACATTCTCGCTTCTGGTTTCATTATCGGGTAATGAACGCCTTGACTCCAGGGACTCGCTGCTGACGTTGTGTTTCCTTTTCTTGTATGGCATACGCTCTCTATACCTTTGAGTGCCAGCCTGCACATCACTGTTTGAATTCGGCATTGATTTCATCATTTTCTGCATGCTAGTGCGCATTTCTACCAATAAAGCCTCTTTCGCTTCACCCATCATATCTCTTAGTAATGGACCTACTTCTTCGCGTATATTATGTATTTTCGGAGGATTTGATGCAGCGTTGTTAGCAAGGTTATGGAATCGAGGGGGAGGAAAAGACAAACTGGGCGGATGTATGAGTACTGAATGGGTGACCTGCCCCCCTATATATTGTTTAGGTACCGCACCTGTGTTACCGCCAGTTGCAGGTGGCATGTTTCTGGCACCGTCCTGTTCTCTGCCTCCTACAGCTCTACCATCTTCATCTCCCGCCCAAAAAAGAATTTAGCTCAACATTTTACGAAATCACTAACATCAAAATATATTAAAGTAAATAAAACATATACAATGCATTCTTAAATGAAAACTTATTACATAAATTAGGTGGTTTTGTTTCGACAAAACGCCCTGCCAATAGGTTATGTGTGTATGTAAACAAAAGTATAAAAATTGGGATGGTTTCAGGGAATCCTACCTAACAGAGCTCTCTTAGATATGTTCACCTCTACCTATGTATGTGCGTCTTCATTCATATGACACTTGGGAAATTAAAATTCACGTTATGGGCAGATCCGCTTTATACGGAATCGGAATTAACGCTAATAATAATAATACACTTACATTAACTACAAACTAACTTCCGCTTGTCTCTAGTAATTAAAATTCGAATTGCTTTTACACGGATCTAATGAGCATCCGGTAATATGTTTCATTTACCCTATTCCAGACACCCAAAAGCACTTGCTATAAAAAGCTTTACTCGTCGCTATAAAGCTCTAACTTATTTATGGCGGAAGTCTCGCATATGAGACGCCCTGCAGGAAATTTTTAACAATTTGTTCACTTATAAGAATTTTAAGCAAAATTTAGCTAAGTTCATAAGAATCTAGACTTGGATAAAAAAAATTAAATTATATGAGTAAACGCGCACAAACGATCGTACAAAAAAAAATTACAGTTTTAAACAATTTATATATTAAAACAGGTATATATATATATATAGTATCGCAAAATGGCCGCCGATAATTTTTCTGCGGGCTTTCGGATGTGTGAATTTTTGAGGGGGTTTTTCTTTCTGCTCCGCCTTCGTCTCGCCCTTTTGACTTAAAAATCTTGGTTTTATACGCCTATCTTGGACATATGTATCTAACGTAACCTTATACAATATCTGGGTCGCCGGTTAAATATATGTGTATATGTATGTATAAAATATGAAAATTGTAATGGTCACTTACGGCGAGTTGTGCGTTTTACCTCCGCGCCAAATCTTATTTGCACACTAAGGAAAAAGGAGTGTTATACTAAGTGCTTTACTATTTTCAAATCTGGGACTTTTTGAAACTTACACTTCGCCGCACTGATCCCCACCACAAAAAATGTCTTCGCCTGTTTTCTTTCGTTTAGGCGCGCCGGAACATGTACCGCCACTTCCTACAAGATAGGTTTTTCCCTCTTTTTAAAATTTAACCCCATACAAATCTGATATGGGTAGGTATCTGCATATGTACATATATCCACACATGAACATATATGTGAGGTTCGACAAAAAATACTTGAAAATTTTACAGGTTTGTTTAAAAAAAAAAAGATGTGTAATCGAAAATTCTAACAAAGATTTAAAAATCAGAAGAAAAATCTCTTTTAAACTACTTTATAATTTTTATTGTTTCTGAAAAATATAAAAAAAACTTTTTTTTTTTTGAATAAAACGTTGAATACGCGTTAAATTATTTAAAAACATATTAAATTATAGTACCGCGCAAATTCCCACATATACTTAGGTACACATATGTATAGATATGTATATATGCGTATGCACATCTATATATGCATATGCAGATCTACCCACTAAATTTCCACTTTCTCACCTCAATTTTCCAAGAATCCCAGAATCCAAAAATTTTCACAATTACTAGTTTTCATCAGCTACCCCGGAACTTCTCTGATGGGCCTTTCGCCCAGTACACTTGTAAAACAAAACTTTCAAGCACTTCTTTACAGCGCGGAGGCAGTCGTATGCCGTGACGGTAATAGTTCGATACTAATTCCGTAAGAACGTCTGACATGCCCTTTTATGCCTTTCCCCCCCCCCCCCTCCCCTTACTTATTCGCCTAACGTTAACTTCATATCGCTTATTCGTGTCCGCTAATCGCCATCGGACAGTGACCCAGTGATTTTTTGTTGCTATAAAGTGCTCACAAGATACACGGCAACCCTAAAAAGCTCTTTCTTCGTTAAGTTCTTTATGGCATTTAGTTTTGACATTTGCGAAGACAGTGCAAAGCAATTCGCAGACAAAAACATCTGCCAACCGCGCTGCACCACAATTTCCCACAAAATTATTAAATATTAAAATTTGATTGGAATGCGGAGATATAATTGGGCTTACGGTGACTCCGCACCACCGAGGAACATATAGGCCCATGGAAACCAGGCAGCTTAACCTCACATGTATACCCAGCACGCCCTCTGAAGTCATGCACGTAACCCAGAATAAAAAAAATGCAGACCCTACTCCAAACGAAGATGGCCAATAGTGCTACGCGGTCCGGGCTATGAAAATCCCAAGGTCTTTCCCTAAAACCCGTAAGACAAAAATTTAATATGTATGATTTGGTGAGTACGATTACCATAGGACTACCCAGCAAACCATATGAATTCATAGTAGGTGGCACCGCAAGGATTCCATGTCGCAATTCTGTGCAAAAATATAATCAATAGAACTTTTTATTTTACTCCACCTTATCAAAACACGCAATTTAAAGATGGAGAGCCCTCATCAAAAAATTGTATACTGATCTTAGTGAAGTCGACATGGGAGATCCTGCGGTATCACCAACGTCATATGCATTCCTTTGGATGTGGGGCCTCACTTTCATGAATGCGCACTAACCAGAGCGGTCCATATCATTATAGGTCTCGAATATGTTTGTCAGCCCAACGTGGGGAACTCTCACCCCTGACACAGTCTCCTGCTTCGGAGCTACGCCGGGCATATGAAGAAAAAAAAGAAAATTGGATGACATTGCCAGTTTACGGGAAGTATATTGGATAGAAGTTTGTATAAAGGATTGTACTTTGTGGTTATTTCTCCCTTACAGGTTCGCCGATGTATGCTTGGACGCATCTCCGGACGACTTGACCCTCATCGCCGGCGATGCATCACGTTAACAACACCACCGCCTATCACGTAAGTTGCCTTATTGCTTTAGGTCTTTGGCATGCCAAGCGCCTAAACTACGCCCAGACATCGATTCAAGTAGGTACATATTTTTCCCTAGAGGCCTTGTTACCCTACACTTAGTGAATTTCATACAGAATTACGTTTATATATCTCCTGTCCGGGTATGAAACGCACCTCGCGAATCCTTTTATTGTACCGCGCCGCGTTCGTGTCGTATGCCTTGTGCATATTTTCCTTGATCTTTTCGCGATGATCCTCATCCGATCATTATTCGCTAACACCAACGTTTCATTGTCGTTAAGGCTACTTAGCTTTCGAGCCAACGCGTAGTCAGCTCCATTCGTAAACATATTCATCCCGAATAGGGCAAAGTATGGTGATACTTCTGTGGCAGAATGTACTGCACTTCGCAACGCACACTCTATCTCCGGCAAATACAAATCCCAATCTCTGTGGTCCTTTTCCAAATATGAGCGGATCGCCGCTAAAACCGATTGGTTGACCCGCTCCGCCGGATTCGATTGTGGGGAGTATAATGCCGTCTTCAGGTGCTTAATTTGATACGTCTCCATCATTTTGGCAAACTGTTTGGACGTGAACTGCTTTCCATTATCGGAATGAATTGCCTCAGGCACTCCGAACTTATAAAAGATATCCTCTATTAGAAATTTTACGACATTTGTCGCTGTTGCTTCACGCATGGCTTTCACGGATGATCGATTACTATGAAAATAAAAGTATTTCCTCTCTTAGACCTGGGATATTTCCCGAGAAAGTCTATATCAAAATGTATTAAACAAAGTGTGATTGACGTAAAATATTTTTCTCTTGTAAGGGGCTATAATGTCAAATGAATGTAAACAAATGAATTAACCCTATGTGGTGCAATGTCTCATTTCGCCACTCTTATATAGGATCAAGAGAGGAAAATATAAGAACTATACATGCAGAAAAAATTATGGGTCTGGTACGATATGTCGAAAAAAAAGAAGTCGAAACTAAAAATGTCGAAAAAAAATGTCGAAAAAAAATTTGCCGAAAACACAAAAGGTCGAAAAAAAAATGTCTCGAAAAAAAATGTCGAATGAAAAAATGTCGAAAAAAAAATATATAAGATGTAGAAACAATGTAATGAATGATGTGTAAAATTCGCGCGAATTTAACACATCAATCATTACATTGTTTCTACATCTTATATATTAATGTTGAGTATTATTTTTCTAGTGTTTGGCAATAGCTCTTGCAAGCAAATATAAAACCTGACGGTAAAGTTACAAGCACAAACTCTTAAGTTCTTCTCAATATAATTAACAACAACCTCTCAGAAACGAATCTCCGGTTTAAAGATGTCAGAAAAATTTCGATTTTTGGCGACTTTTATAGTCACGTAAATATTTGATGTATCGATACATCGAGGTTTCTATAAAAATTGTGAAATTTTGAACGTTTAAACGTTATTTCGGTTTCTCACTTGTCCAAAAACAAAGTAAATTGGACCAACATCTTTTCCTTGTTCAAAAATATGCACGTAATAATATACACATATTAGAAAACTAGCCAAGTCTAAGCATCGATGTACATACATATATAGCGAAACAAATGTACATAGACTTCGCATCAAAGACACATCGGTTTATTTTTGCCATTGGTGACTCCAACATAGTTTAGCTCTATAAAATAACGGTAACTTTCTCGAAATGATCATAACCAAATGATTACTGTTATGCTTTTAATAAGAACAAATCATAAGTCATTCTCAATCGTAATTTTTACATGTGCAGTTTGTAGCCCGAAAATGTCTGAGAATATTTCTGTTGTTACCTCTAACAAGGGGAAAATTTGAATAGGCTTTGTATTGGAAAATGGTTGAAAAGTTCTTGATAAGAGGCAAGGAAGCGATAAATAATTGTATACTGTCATAAAACAAACCCAAATTTCCGAATTTTTACATTAAGCATCCAAATTTCGACCTTTTTCGGTCATTTGCATTTTTTCGACATTTTTTTTTTCGGTCAAAAATCTCTTCGGTATTTTAAAATTTTTTTAAATTCGGTCTTGGAAATTCGACATTTTTTTTTTCGACATATCGTACGGGACCCCAAAAATACAGCATGAGACAAACAAGACAACCACAAGACAAATAGTGAAGCGTGTAAAGCGCTGTCAAATAGAGATTTGGGCTATTCGACGCTTTAAGCAAGTAAAGTAAGGCTGCCACTGGGCCAGCTTTCATATATTTCAGTAGAGTTCAAAAGAATTTTAACAAAGCCAGCAAAGCAAGCGTGCATTGGCCCATCACCTTTAGCTCGCAGCTAGGTGTTTCAAAAAAAAAAACGAATTTTATGGCTATCTGCGCTTTTCTTACACACAGCGCAACGCTCGTATATCTTGGACCTTTTCATATTATTATCTAAAATAGAATAAAATACCCCTTTATTTTATGATACATACATATATAACAAGTTCATAAGCTCTTACCCTTCTCTGCGTGTATCCTGCTATCTTGTATCCCATCTAATCTTGGTTTTTCCGGCTAGCTAATATTGCTTCCAAAAAATTTACATTTGCTTACAAAATTTGAATAAAAAATTGTCACAAAACGGTTAAGAATTCGTTTCGATTTGACATTATACCCCAGTTCTAAATGAGAGCAACGTCAAATTCAAGCACACTTTGTTTAATACATTTTGGTCTATATAAAGTTTTTGGAAAGGTCGTTCTGTGACTACTTCAGACCCTATACCCGGTTTCATAATGGCGTTACTTGGCTTACTTTCTTTACAGACTTGACAATCACGAACAAAGTTTCGAACTTGTATGACCATATTGGGCCAGTAATACATGCGCCGTAGGCGATGTAGCGTTTTGGCCATTCCCCCATGCGCCGCAGTTTCGGAACAGTGCGCGTTTTCTATTAATGTCGATGTTAACGCTGCAGGAACCCATAGCTTCCAATCCCTTTCTTCCAGCACTATATCCTTTACTAACATTTTCTTAAAGACAAACCCATCTTCTATTCTTAAGTCGGGGAATCGTTCTGTGTTTCCTTCTATGGTGCTTATCAAACCTAGATACTCTTCAGACTCGAATTCTATTGTGTCCATACCGGCAACTAGGGATTGTGATATGTCTTCTATACAACGCGACAAAGTATCGGCAACTATGTTTTCAGACCCTTTTCTGTGTTCAATTTCAAAGTTGAATGCTTGAAGATGCAAAGACCATCTCGCTAACCTTCCGCTCAAATCCTTTAAGGACATGAGCCACTTCAGACTGGCGTGATCCGTTACCACTGTGAACGCCATGAGTTCAATATATAGGCGAAATCTTTGCACCGCCATCACCGCCGCGAGGCATTCCTTTTCGGTTGTACTATATTTACGTTGACGGTCGTTTAACTTTTGCGAGAAGTACGCAATCGGGTTTTCGCCGCCATCGTCTGCCTTCTGATACAGCACCGCGCCAACGCCATATTCTGAGGCGTCACATTGGACACAGAATCGTTTGCTAAAATCGGTATGCTTGAGCACAGGTGCACTAGTAAGCGCTTTTTTTAACTCGTTAAAAGCCTCCATAGCTTGCAACCGCTGTTGTTGCTCTGCTATCAGGTCATGCAACACTCGACGTTCGTTTCTGTCTTCAGCTGTCACCATCTGCTGCTCTAAGCGGGACAAGTCAATTTCATCAACACCTAACACATTTGGAGCTAATTTAAAAGTTTGGCGTAGCCTACGCCGAGATAAATGGCTTGTTCCAGGTATGGACATAAATAGAAAGTAATATAATTCTCTACATCTTTGTATCTTACAGGCAAATTAACTTTTCCTAAAACCGTATCTGTACCTCCTCCTGCCGTTGTTACACTTGAAATAAATCGTTGTATAGGGACATTCATATTTTCAATAAGTTCGCGACATCCTTTACCTAAAATACTAATAGATACGCCGGTATCCAGCAATCCGAGTACTCGTACCCCCTTGATTTCTACATCCGCGTATACCCGCGGATCATTTCTATCAGCGCTTTTTACTGAGGCCACTACTTGTCGACGCCAAAGCTTTCGTCGTTGGTACCTCTCTCGAGTCTTTTGTATCCTACGTGATACCATGCGGCGACCTAGCAGCACACTGTCGGCAAAGATTCGCTCACGAGCTTCGTGATACCTCCTCATTCGCTCTTCAAGGGAAAGCGTAGCTGGGCGCTGTAGGGTAAAATTTTTTTTATTCGAAGGTTTTTGTATTATTACAACGGATTTCGCTTTTGGCACGGTCTGTTCATCCTGACTCATGACATCTAAATCTAAGGATGTGTTGGTTGACGCATCTATTCTTGCGGGACTTGAGTAGAGCGCGATACCCCCGCCTCCATCGCGTTCCGTTTCACGTTTCCCGACATGTTACACACGGGGTACTTGGGAGTGATTATTTCTAACTTCCCACATTTAAAACAAAACATTCGTCTAGTCAATGACATACAGTCAGTAAAAACATGACCCTCATTACCACAATTCCAACATACTATATTTTTACGATTGGCCTGATCACGCGCAGATGGAAGTTTTGTTACCCGCTGATAGCGAACCTCTTCGACAGAGACTTGACCCTCATCTCTGGAAGAGGCCTGCTCATCAGTGGGGGTAAACTGGTTGACCTGATAGGAACGGGGTTGGGCAGTGAATCCTGTGTGCTGCATCCGGTCTCTTCGCGGGAAACATCTTTCCACCTCCTTGCACTCCATACGAAGCTGCTCAACCGAATAAACAGCGATGGGGTATACTAACTTCGCCAATGATTCCTGGAGATTCCCTTTAATGAGACGAACCATTTCGTATTCGGGTATTGGGTTTCTAAGCCTAGCCCTAAGTATGCCAATAGCATGGAAATATTCATCAATTTACTCTCCGGGTTTTTGTCTGCGTTCATTTATTTCTCTCATTAGTTCAAAATCGGTGAGCTGGCACGCGAACTGCCGCTGCAATGCAAACTCCAACGTCGGCCAGTCTACATTTCGGTTTGTACGAATAAACAGCCAATACCATTCGCGTGCTTCGCCGCCTAAAAGCCGGTGGAAATCTCTTAATATGTCCCCCCATGAACAACCATATTTTTCTTTTAAATACTCCAGCCTAAAAATAAAATCTTCTATGGTCATGGCATCTCGGTGACCTTGGTAATTAATTCCCCACTTTTCTATATTAATTTCGGATCGGGTAATTACATTGCTATTCTCTTGTGGAAAGCTTTGAGGGAAAGGCTGGTGGTTTATTATTGGTGCATCTCTAATGCGCCGCTGTCGTTGTTGTTGCGCACTGACTGAAGGAAAAGGAGTTATCGGAGGCCTTGCCGGGATATGACGTTGGATATTCATATGGCGAGTGACATTCTCGCTTCTGGTTTCATTATCGGGTAATGAACGCCTTGACTCCAGGGACTCGCTGCTGACGTTGTGTTTCCTTTTCTTGTATGGCATACGCTCTCTATACCTTTGAGTGCCAGCCTGCACATCACTGTTTGAATTCGGCATTGATTTCATCATTTTCTGCATGCTAGTGCGCATTTCTACCAATAAAGCCTCTTTCGCTTCACCCATCATATCTCTTAGTAATGGACCTACTTCTTCGCGTATATTATGTATTTTCGGAGGATTTGATGCAGCGTTGTTAGCAAGGTTATGGAATCGAGGGGGAGGAAAAGACAAACTGGGCGGATGTATGAGTACTGAATGGGTGACCTGCCCCCCTATATATTGTTTAGGTACCGCACCTGTGTTACCGCCAGTTGCAGGTGGCATGTTTCTGGCACCGTCCTGTTCTCTGCCTCCTACAGCTCTATCCCCACTGCCTTTGGACACTACAATCCTATCAGACAAATCGATGAAGGATGCATCATCTTCAGCCGCTGGTTCTTTCTCCGGATTACTGGTTGCCATGGCTGCACTTTTTAATCTGCTTCGAGTATTATAAGCAGGTGGTGTGTGTTTCATAAAAAAAAGTAAATGTATGTATATGTATTAAAAAAACCGTTGTATTCAAAAAGATGATAACGAGACTCTTCAAGACTTCTATTTAACTTCTATATAAAACAAGCACCAGTATTCGTAAGACACTCAAAATTCAAAAAAAATAAAAAAATATCAAAAAGGATAGTTCCTTCTATATGGACTCAACTCTTGACACTTGTGTTATATGCGGGATTTTCGATGGCATGAGATTTGAGGAGGATTATTTGCATGGATCATAATGTTCGTTCCTGTGTGAGCTAATGTGTGGACTGGATAATAAAAAAAAATATCTAAAAAAGAATAATGTTTGGCGTCACAACCTTTGTACGTTGCCGAATGGTTGTGGTCACAAAAAAAAAACTTCCATATATGTAGCATCAGAAACCTCTTTACAGATTTCGGTCTCCATACACAGTGACTACTTTGCTGAACAAATTAACACATAACCAAAATACAAAAAATTTGAAAATTTACTATGTATTGCTCTATGGCGGTGCGGATAGGTCATCTAACGGTCGATGACTATGTCACCGAATGACTATTGTATAAGGACAGACGGACTGACACTTGCAGAACTAGTGCAATTGAACTTATTTAAAACGAGATGTATAAGCAAGTCACCTAGCTCGACCAGGCTGACAGTTTCGTCTGACCCTTTTGCGATGAAAGATTTAAAAGAAGACAAAAACGAAGTTTAAATACATTTTTTTTTTTTGTAAAAAGAAAGGTCTAATAATTAATCAAAATTTGTATAACCCTCCAATGTTAAGGATTTTTACTGCTTCTTTACGGGCGCCAATTTAAACTTCTTTGCGCGCTGATTTTAATTTCAAAAATGTTTAATGCTAGGTACCTTGGTACACTAGCGAAATTTATCGTATTTTGAATTGGGCGCCATAATAAATATTGTCACGTACACGAACGATTTGGCCCCTGGTGGTTCCCTGGCTAGCTCAGTATAACGCTGGGAAGTGGTTCTCAACCCTCCACCCAGGAGCCGGACGGGCACATATTTATCTCATCTTTATCATCCACCTTCCTTACCTCCACACTTCTCAACCCCAGGAACCCCACCCTACCTTGGACCGCTCGTTATTCCTGTCCAGCGATCTCCCATATTGCCACGCTCCATGCTCCCCTCTTACCTCGTCATCCTGCCATCTTCATCTCCCGCCCAAAAAAGAATTTAGCTCAACATTTTACGAAATCACTAACATCAAAATATATTAAAGTAAATAAAACATATGCATTCTTAAATGAAAACTTATTACATAAATTAGGTGGTTTTGTTTCGACAAAACGCCCTGCCAATAGGTTATGTGTGTATGTAAAAAAAAAATATAAAAATTGGGATGGTTTCAGGGAATCTTACCTAACAGAGCTCTCTTAGATATGTTCACCTCTACCTATGTATGTGCGTCTTCATTCATATGACACTTGGGAAATTAAAATTCACGTTATGGGCAGATCCGCTTTGTACGGAATCGGAATTAACGCTAATAATAATAATACACTTACATTAACTACAAACTAACTCCCGCTTGTCTCTAGTAATTAAAATTCCAATTGCTTTTACACGGATCTAATGAGCATCCGGTAATATGTTTCATTCACCCTATTCCCTATTCTTTACTCGTCGCTATAAAGCTCTAACTTATTTATAGCGGAAGTCTCGCATATGAGACGCCCTGCAGGAAATTTTTAACAATTTGTTCACTTATAAGAATTTTAAGATTGCACAAGCAAAATTTAGCTAAGTTCATAAGAATCTAGACTTGGATAAAAAAAATTAAATTATATGAGTAAACGCGCACAAACGATCGTACAAAAAAAAATTACAGTTTTAAACAATTTATATATTAAAACAGGTAGGTATATATATATAGTATCGCAAAATGGCCGCGGATAATTTTTCTTCGGGCTTTCGGATGTGTGAATTTTAATTCTAAAATCTCTTTTAAACTACTTTATAAATTTTATTGTTTCTGAAAAATATAAAAAAAAACCTTTTTTTTTAATAAAACGTTGAATACGCGTTAAATTATTTAAAAACATATTAAATTATAGTACCGCGCAAATTCCCACATATACTTAGGTACACATATGTATAGATATATATGCGTATGCACATCTATATATGCATATGCAGATCTACCCACTAAATTTCCACTTTCTCACCTCAATTTTCCAAGAATCCCAGAATCCAAAAATTTTCACAATTACTAGTTTTCATCAGCTACCCCGGAACTTCTCTGATGGGCCTTTCGCCCAGTACACTTGTAAAACAAAACTTTCAAGCACTTCTTTACAGCGCGGAGGCAGTCGTATGCCGTGACGGTAATAGTTCGATACTAATTCCGTAAGAACGTCTGACATGCCCTTTTATGCCTTTTCCTCCCCTTGCTTATTCGCCTAACGTTAACTTCATATCGCTTATTCGTGTCCGCTAATCGCCATCGGACAGTGACCCAGTGATTTTTTGTTGCTATAAAGTGCTCACAAGATACACGGCAACCCTAAAAAGCTCTTTCTTCGTTAAGTTCTTTATGGCATTTAGTTTTGACATTTGCGAAGACAGTGCAAAGCAATTCGCAGACAAAAACATCTGCCAACCGCGCTGCACCATAATTTCCCACAAAATTATTAAAAATTAAAATTTGATTGGAATGCGGAGATATAATTGGGCTTACGGTGACTCCGCACCACCGAGGAACATATAGGCCCATGGAAACCATCCAGTTCCTAATCCAAAACCACCCACCGATACATTATGGAACTTTTGGCAGCTTAACCTCACATGTATACCCAGCACGCCCTCTGAAGTCATACACGTAACCCGGAATAAAAAAAAATGCAGACCCTACTCCAAACGAAGCTGGCCAATAGTGCTACGCTTTCCGGGCTATGAGCATCCCAAGGTCTTTCCCTAAAACCCGTAAGGCAAAAATTTAATATGTATGATTTGGTGAGTACGATTACCATAGGACTACCCAGCAAACCATATGAATTCATAGTAGGTGGCACCGCAAGGATTCCATGTCGCAATTCTGTGCAAAAATATAATCAATAGAACTTTTTATTTTACTCCACCTTATCAAAACACGCAATTTAAAGATGGGGAGCCCTCATCAAAAAATTGTATACTGATCTTAGTGAAGTCGACATGGGAGATCCTGCGGTATCACCAACGTCATATGCATTTCTTTGGATGTGGGGCCTCACTTTCATGAATGCGCACTAACCAGAGCGGTCTATATCATTATAGGTCTCGAATATGTTTGTCAGCCCAACGTGGGGAACTCTCACCCCTGACATCTTGTACATTAATATTTTGTATCGATTTTATTCAGTTTCATTCGAAGCTATATGAACATTATGTAATCGTATCGAGTGTAAACACACCGTAAGTTTAAAGGGTCAAAAACATAAAGCTTTGTTAACCTGGCCTGGCATTTGCAACCTCAAACTTTGCGCTCAACTTCAGAGGTATGCTACAATGAACGCTTTGACGCTTCTCTTTTAAACATTTGTTTTCGTTATTTATTTCTTCGCATTCAGAGTGTTTTGGTTAATTTATTAATTTAAAAGAGAAAAAATTAATTAATTATTACTTCCTCCAACTTTTTATTCTTAAATTAAAGCAAAGTCATCAACGATTGTTAAAGCAAGCAAAGCAAGCAAACTTTGAGAGTTTGCCAAATTTTAACCTTGCTTCAACTTTGAGGTCTTCTATTTGCCATGCTTCGTTTAAATACGTATACTGAACTTTTCTGTCAAAGTCAAAGTTCGAGGTAAAGTGAAAATAGAGCTTTATGTAATTGACTCTTAAGCCCCAATTACATAAAATTTTATGAAACTTTGACAAATGCGCGCCTCAGCTTTGAGCATTTGCCAAAATCTTGCTTCGCTTTACGTTCCACAAACTTTGTATGAAAGTGGAACCTGTAATTGGGGCTTTAGGTCTTGTGCGATTATCGATAACTTCCCTGCAACCAAACCCACCCAGCAAAGCCGTGCTAAGGGATTCATAAATATATCGATACATTTCCATAATAATCCGATAAAATTGCTGATTGGATACGAATGTAAGAGCGCGACCACCTCTCTTGCTATTATAAATGCTGGCTTCGTTTCCTTCTGACATGTGTGCGTAAAAAGTTTTCGAGGCGGCAAGACAGCAATTGGACAGGAAAAATTAGAAGGCGAGTGAAATTTGTGTAAAATTAAAAATAAATATGTACAATAAAAGCATTCAAAATGCTTTAAGTGTGGAAAAATCGCACTTTGTAAAATCTATTGAAAAATATAGAAATATAGATAGTTTTGCGCGTACTGGGAGTGAAGCGGACAAAAATATTTTTTTGTTGAATAGTTTATAACGATTATAACGTTGGCGGCCGCCGTGGTGTAGCGGTTAAGTGTTCGGCCTTCTATACCAAGTCGTGGCGGTTCGATGCCCGGCAAAAGTAACATCAAAAATTATTTAGAAAGAGAATTTTTCTAAAACGGGGTCGCCTCTCGGCAGTAGTTTGGCAAACTCTCCGGGTGTATTTCTGCCATGAGAAGCTTCTCAGCAAAAAATTCATTTGCTTTGCAAGTGCCGTTCGGAGTCGGCAAAAAGCTGTAGGTCCCGCCAACTTGTAGGAAAAACTCAAAAGCAACACACCTCAAGTTGGAAAGAGAAGCTCGGCTAAAAATCTCGTTAGAGGTTATGATTACCTGTTGGTATATCGCCGCCATGAGTTTTTTTTTTTTTTAGTTTATAACGATAATTCACTGAAGTTAACTTTCTTAATTGTATTGTGGCGAATGTTCTCAAGAATCGCTCATCTCCCTACTCTAGCGTATTTCCACCACTAGCGTCACTACACAACTACAGTTGTTTAGGTACATGACGCGAGAGCGAGAGAGTGCGAATGTGACTCAAAGAGGAGATGACGATAGATAAATGTTTCGAGAGCACTGTTGCGCGAATAGCCCAGAGGTGTGTAGACGTTTCTATGTAGGTTATGAAGCTGCTGTCTGCTAGGGTATATAAACCGCGCCAAGACAACGCACTTCAATCAGTTTACTTTCAAGTGTTGTACAGTAAAGTACTGAACAGTGAATTTACCCGCGATATTGTACTACGTTTTTTAGTACTAAATAAAGCGTACTACTTATTAAGCAGAATCATAGTGTTTTATTAAACGTACAGTGATCGAACTCAGGGAAAATAATCAAGGAATCATCGAATTCGTCACAATTGGTGTCAGAAGCGGTATTGTTAAATAAACAAGGACATTGCAAGGATAACAAGGACATTGTAAGGATAGCAAAGATATTGCAAGGACATGGCAAAGTTGAGTGAATTGAAGATCCAGCAACTCAAAAATGAGTTGGAACGACGTGGACTGACAACAGCAGGTAATAAAGCGGAGCTTCAATCAGGTTTGCGAGAGGCTATGGAAACGGAAGGACGATCATGTTTTTCAGCATTCGGAAGAGGGAGCGACCAACATTGAAGAGCAGAAGGATACTCCAAATTCAGTGGAAAATGGGGACACAAACTCGTTATTGGCTGCATTGGCTCAGATGTCGACGAACATAACATCAAAGTTGGAACAACAAGAAACACGCATGGCATCTCAGTTGGAGTCACGCATGACTTCTCAGATCTCAGCTCAACTTAAGGATCAGGAGGACCGGTTATCTTCAAAAATAGCATTGCAGCTGGAGGAGCAGGAAGAGCGTATGTCATCACAGCTCAAAATGCAGGACAAGAAAATAATGCAACTTGAGGAGAAAGTCGAGGCCGAGGTGAATGCGTTAAGAAATCGCATCAATGAGTTGCAGCTGAATCGCACAGTGGTTTCAACAAGCGCACCCAAGGTAAAAACCCCATCCTTTGACGGTTCTGTCCCTTTCCAGGTATTTAAGCTACAATTTGAGAATACAGCAGCTGTGAATCACTGGGGCGCTGAGAACAAAGTCGCTGCTTTATTTGTGGCATTGAAAGGACCTGCAGCCGAAATCTTACAGACTATTCCGGACGCTGAAAGAAACAACTATGAAGCGTTGATGGGAGCCGTTGAAAGACGTTACGGCAGCGAGCATAGGAGGCAGATACATCAAATAGAGCTACAGAATCGCTCTCAGAAGGCTAACGAAACATTACAGGAGTTTGCATCGGACATCGAGAGGTTGGCTCATCTAGCAAACGGAGACGCACCAGTGGAGTACATCGAGAGGGTGAAAATCCAAAGTTTCATAAATGGAATACGTGACGTGGAGACGAAGCGCGCCACATATGCAAATCCAAAGAGATCATTCGCGGAGACAGTATCACATGCTCTAACTCAAGAAACCGCATCTCTTTTGAGCAAACCATTGTACAAAGCTCACCGTGTCGAAGTGGAGACGCCAGACTTGGTCAACAAAATTGAAAAAATTTTGGAAGCATTGAATGGGGCACGGAAGAAAAGCGATGGCTCCTTTAAGTGCGGGAAATCTGGTCATATTGCGCGTTATTGCAGCATCGGCTCCAGAGACTACGGCAACGCAGGTGGACGTAAGGGTAATGCTGGAAGAGATGAGCAAGATGAATGCCCCATAGTTTCTGTCTCGCAGTTCGGAGGGAAAGCAAGTAATGTTACTGTTAGACGTTTTTTGGACGGAAAAAGCGGTTACTCACTGTGGATACTTGCGCATCTCATACCATCATTAGAAGTGACTTGGTCCATAAGAAAGTAAGACCATTGCAGGATGCAAAGTTGCGGACAGTTACTGGTGAAAGTAAGCTAGTCCAGGGAGAAGTGCGGTGTAAAGTTGTGATTGGGAATATGACTACATACCACAACTTCTTAGTAGCGGATATTGTGGACGAAGTCATCATTGGCATCGACTTCTTGGCTGAGAGAGGCATTCACATAAACGTGAGATATAGAGTTATGACATACAATGGCCAAGAAGTACCTCTGATCTTTGGACACAACATTGAGTATTGCAGCAAAGGAGTTTCATTGGAGGTGAAGCACAGGAACACTCGAAAGGCAAAGGTACCTCCTCGAAAGGCAAAGGTACCTCGATAGACAAATGCCTACTTGAGAATATTTGGAGAAGTCAACAGGAAGATTCAGATCTGCCATGTGTGATTCGAGGGCTTGCGCGAAACAAACGACCAGCAAGAAAAGAAATGTCAGCGGAGAGTCCAGTTGCCAAGTCATATTGGGCGCAATGGAACAGTTTACGATTGGTATCCGGTTGTTTGCATCGAATATGGAAGAGTGAGGATGGTCAATATGCTCGGAAGCTTATAGTTGTTCCAAGGAAGCAGGTGTCTGATGTTCTCCGGGAAATGCATAACGATCCAAGTGGAGGCCATCTAGGAGTCAAGAAGACCTTGGAGAGGCAGACATTTTATTGGATTGGTTACGGTCAGTCAGTAAAGAAGTGGATTGCCAAATGCGATGAGTGCATCAGAGCAAAGGTGCTGAGGTCCACGAGTCATGGTCGAAGGAGGCAGTGCAACTCAGATGCACCGGTTGAGAGGACTATCTTGGATGAAGCTGGTCCACTCCCCAAGCTATAAGCAAAAACATGAAAACCAGGTACGACAAAGCAATGGTCACGGAAGGGTTCCTGGAAGGAGATTTAGTGCTGTTATACAACCCACAACGAAAGAAAGGTTGGTCCCCAAAACTGCAATGTAACTAGGAAGGCCCATATAAAGTAATAAAGCGGATAAATGATGTTGTCTACCGCATACAAACTGTTGGAAGACCACGAAACCAAATGAAGGTGGTTCACCTGGAGAGGCTAGCAACGTTTGGATCGGGAAATGTGTCTGATCGGGACGATCAGACTTAGGTGGAGGGCAGTGTGGCGAATGTTCTCAAGAATCGCTCATCTCCCAACTCTAGCGTATTTCCACCACTAGCGTCACTACCACAACCATTGTGTATCAATACCAAGTGTAAACTCTTCTGCATAGACGTCAAAATTCCAAAATGAGTTTAACATTGTGGTTAATAACAAGTGTGATATCATAGACATAGTCGTGAAAACTTCAAAGTGAGTTTAGTCACCTGTTTTTAATTTCCTTTTTTGTCTCACTTCTTTCCATCTTCCCATCTCTTTCTACCATTAGGTAAAAGATAGGAGACCGCCATGTTGATGTGTGCAGGATGTTAAACAACGCCATTGCTTTTCTGTTATTCGGTGCTGGCGACATTTTAATATGTGCAGGATGTAAACAAACCGACATTTTAATGTGTGTTGTCAAAAGAAGAGTTCACACTTGGTATTGATACACTATGACCACAACTACAGTTGTTTAGGTACATGACGCGAGAGCGAGAGAGTGCGAATGTGACACAAAGAGGAGATGACGATAGATAAATGTTTCGAGAGCACTGTTTACTTTCAAGTGTTGTACAGTAAAGTACTGTACTGTGAATTAACCAGCGATATTGTACTACGGTTTTTAGTACTAAATAAAGCGTACTACTTATTAAGCAGAATCGGAGTGTTTTATTTAACGTACAGTGATCGAACTCAGGGAAAATAATCAAGCAATCATCGAATTCGTCACAGTATAATATTTTATCTAATATTTCAATTTAATTTAAATAAAATGAAATGCATTTGTAAGCTGATGAAAAATTATTTCTGTAAGAGGATTGTAATTTTTATTCGGGTAATGTATAGTCATTATATAATTCCTAATTTGCTACTTATGTAATCCTTCACACAATGCCTTATATACTCCTTTATTTAATTGCTTTTATATTCCCTTATAAAGCTCCTACATAATTCATTTTACAATTCATTATATAACTCCTTATATACTCCATTTTTATAGCTTATACTAATCCTGATATCTCCCTTAGGTATTATTTATTTGAGTGAGAGAGCCATATCGTGTATTGCTATGTGCTAATGTGAAAGAGAGAGATAGAACCTACATGCACTTAAGCTTATCCCTCAAGTTTTTCCATTTGGCCTGTTCAATATCATGGGAAGTTATCGAAATTATGAGGGATAATTTTCTTACTGATATGGCATATATGAGGGTATATATATGACATACTGTTCTATCTGGGAAGCTAGCCAAGGTGAAAATAAAACAGAAATTAGATATGTGCAATATCAAAAATCACTGTGGGGAAAAGTAGACATGGAAACACCAACGCATATTTCGATAAACTCAATAGTTCCATAATTTCCAACCCTAACTAGCAGCTTCAACATGGATAGAAAAGGCTCCTCGCTGAACAAAGTTATCCACCTTTCTACCCAGCTTTTTGGGAAACGCGACCTGGTAATTTCCCAGGAAATTATCCGAAGATGGTTAGCACGATTCCTTTTCAACAGACTTGTTAGGCTGTGTGCTAATTGAAAACATTTTTCGTCAGAGTAAAATGAGGTGAACAAATTTCCTATGGTGAACGAATATTTGCCATTTTGCTGTGCCAAACGAAACGTTAAATTATTACAGTAGTAAATTTTGACGTATGGAAAAAGCACGTGCAAAAGCAGATGCTTTGTGAATCAATTCACATTTTACGTGTTTATATTGCGTATTATTCGCATTATATTATATTTTAGTGTTAAATAACGCATGTGAAGATAAATTTATGTGAAATAATATGAATGTTAACAGCACATGCATCCCTGTGCTCACATTATTGATTGTCAAAATTTGACCTAGCCCCCAGGGCTAGGGCAAATTCTAACGTTCATATTCACAACGATAACTGTCAGAACTTAACATCGCTCTGTCAAAATTTGCTTTTTTAAACCGTTTGGCACACGGCCTTAAAAAAACTTTAAAGGCCGTGTGCCAAATAGTTGACAATCGTAAATTTTGACAAAGCGATGTTAAATTCTGGCAGTTATCGGGGTGTATATGAACATCAGAATTGACCCTAGCCCAGGGGGGGGGGCGGAAGGATGCATGTGCTGTTGATATTCTTATTATTTCACATTAATTTATGTTCACACGCGTTATTAAACACTAAAATATAATATAATGCAAAAAATACGTAATTTAAAAGCATACAAAACACGTAAATTGAAAATTTATTCACATAACATCTGCTTTCGCACGTGCTTTTTGCTTGTGTCAAAATTTACTACTATCAAAATTTACCTCTCCGTTTGGCACAGAAAAATGGAAAATATTTGTGCACCATAGGAAATTTGTTCACCCAATTTTACTCTGACGAAAAGAAATACCAATTGACACACAGCCAAAATCGAAGAAAATAAATTTATATTCCCTTTGTAGCGAAGCAAGCATGGTTGAAGTATCGACGTGACTTTCCTAATTCCGATGAAGATACCTTACAAAATTGAACATTGTGTATCAATACCAAGTGTGAACTCTTCTTTTGACAACACACATTAAAATGTCGGTTTGTTTACATCCTGCACATATTAATATGTCGCCAGCACAGAATAACAGAAAAGCAATGGCGTTGTTTAACATCCTGCACACATCAACATGGCGGTCTCCTATCTTTTACCTAATGGTAGAAAGAGATGGGAAGATGGAAAGAAGTGAGACAAAAAAGGAAATTAAAAACAAGTGACTAAATTCACTTTGAAGTTTTCACGACTATGTCTATGATATCACACGTGTTATTAACCACAATCTCAAACAGGTGTTAAACTCATTTTGGAATTTTGACGTCTATGCAGAAGAGTTTACACTTGGTATTGATACACAATGAAATTGAACTTCTATGACAAAGCAATAAGTTATTTAACCACTTGGCAAACAAATTTTGGAGAAGGTTCAAATCAAAATATTAAATGGGAAAACGTTGAGATTAGTATTGATGTATTTACTAAGCATAGCTTTGTCCAAGACTTAAAAAGCGCTTAAGACTGTTGAACATACTTGTATGAATTTTATGGGTTTCTAAGGCTGTGTTCTGTTTAAATTTCACTTTAGACAGGCATTGAAACATTATGGCAAGCCTACAAATACGACTTACAGCCTCATTCTTTTTGACGATATCGTCCCCAAAACAATCATCGTCGGTGTGTTGCTATTCCGAATGGCGAACGAAGGCCAACACGATAGCCAACCCGATAACAGCTGACTCTTACGTAACGATGTGGGGTTAATCGGTATTTTCTTTGACAATTATCGGCTGTTGAGGCGAAAACGAAGTGTCAAAAGCAAACAATAGGTAAATTGCATTCGTTATTGATATAAAAGGGGCAAAAAAGTGAGTATAGTTAACAAATTCACTATTATTTTTTTTAAATTCTTTTTTATAAAAAGATGTTAAAAAACAGTAGCCGCATAATTTCCTGCAACCAAATAAAATGATTAATGATGAATTATTAACAATAAAAATAAAGGAAAATCTAATAGCATTAAAAAAAAGCTTGAAATACAACAAAACAAAGTAAAATAAAAACAAAATAAAATAGTATAAAACAAAACGAATTAAACAAAAAAATATATTTTAAAATAATACAGTACATCAAAATAAATTAAAATAAACTAATGTAAAGAAAATAAAAATAAAATAAATGTGAACAATATGTTTTTTATTTGCCGGCTCGAGGTGTGATAACACTGGTTTACAGCCAAAATGCACCAGAGACGCCATAGTGAAATTCCTATGTAAAATCACCTCCTAATTCCGAAAATCAAGGTTATTTTTACTTGATTGGTACCGTTTTTGAGATATTTACGATTTACCGTTATTTCAAAAAACAAAAAAGATGGCTCCACTTAATCGTGTATATCTCAAGAACAAACTGAGCTCTTCCAAAACGGTTTGAAAAATTTGAAAGCTAATAAAATTTACTATAATCAGTACATACAACACTTTTTGCTTGGTCCTGCAGATTCAAACATATTGAACAATCATTACGGATTTTTTAAATTTTTTTTGTAAAAATATAAAAAAATGTGTACTTTGCGAGGAAGCATCTCGAAAACTTTTTGTTTTTTAGCAGACAATCACCCCCCCCCCCCCCCCCCTCTAAGCTCTGTTTTATTACAAAAAAAACAAGCTATCAGTGAACAAAATCGATGAACTAATACAAAAGTTATAAGCATTCAAGTAAATATATCCATTTAATGCTTAAGTACCCTACTGGTACATATGTGTTAGTATTCGTATATCAGTTAATTAGCAGGTAGATTTTCGAAAAGTTATTAGATACAAAAAGCTGTTAGTGTCGTTTTCTCAAACCTAGGTACATTTTAAACAAGAGCATATTTTTGAGGCAGGTAGTGTTTTCTTTGTAGAACTAGGGAACCTTTTTGTATAGGTAGGCTTGAATTTTTACTGGATCTAAGTATAAATAAGAGTACATGCTTGTTCCTTCATAATATCTGCAAGGCTCGCCGGATAGTGTTCAGTTTATAATTGCAGTTTATAACCCGTCATTTACTTAAAAATAAAAAATGAATAAAAGGGCGCGAGAGTTTGAGTGTACAAATGATCCAGATATGTTCTGTTTCATCTGCGGTCAATTTATTGTTAAAAGTATGAGACGTGTGTTTTCAAATCCTTTGAAAGCTACATACTATAAGTGTTTTGGAATTGAGCCTAAAAACAATGAAAAACCATGGACACCGAACACTGTGTGCACCACATGCCGAGTCGAATTGATTTCTTCGGAAGCCGGAACAAAAAGGTACGTTGTAAAAATTAGGAATTTGTTCCCTTTTAATGCATAGCTGACTAATTTCTGAAACTATCTATTTAGGCGACGTGTGAAATTTATTACACCAATGAAGTGGAGGGAACCAACATGCCATTCAACGGACTGCTATATTTGTACTACAAAAGTACTTGGGGTTGGAAAGTCCAGAAAAGTAACCTATGCGAGCGTATCTACAGTGTCATTACCAGAACTAATTTCAACAGAAGCGACATTGCCAGAATCAAATTTAACTTTAGTTCCGGCTCCAGTTTCATTGTCAACAGTAGTATCTGATTACGCGGCATCATGTTGTACTGAATTTCAAACGGAAAACGAAAGAAATTCTTTGTCACAAGTACAACTCAATGATTGGATATGGGATTTGGAATTGTCAAAGGAAAAGGCCGAACTACACGCCTCTCGAATGCAACAATTTAAATTTGTTTCATCCGATGTTAAGGTAACATATTATAGAACTCGTCACGAAGAATTTTCCAAGTACTATACGAAGGAGGACAGTGTTTGTTACTGCAAAGACATTGCTGGTCTATTCAAACAATTTGGTGAACCATATGATTCAAAAGAGTGGCGATTGTTCATAGACGGCAATAAATTAAGTTTAAAGGCCGTATTATTGCATATTGGCAACCAAAAGCCATCTATCCCGATCGCGCATGCAGTAAATACGAAGGAAACATATGAGATAATGCAAAAATTGCTCAAGTTAATCAAATACGAAGAACATGATTGGAAAATATGTGCCGATCTTAAAGTCGTTGGAATGCTATGTGGTCTACAAAGTGGATACACAAAATACTGTTGAAAAAGTTATAGAAAGGGTAATTTTTAAGCCAATAGAATCCAAATCAAAAGTTTTTAGAACTTTATTTCTATCGGTCCGTGTGTTTGTGCGCGCATAATTCAAGAACTGCGTAATGGAATTGAATGCCTTTTTTGCTCTTGCATTACTAGACATCTAACTTAAGATTTAAGGTATCCCATATTTCGATAACTCTTCGGGTTCGACTAATATGAGGACCTCGATTAGTAAACTTACCACCTCATATCTCAAAAGCTATATGAGTTATGTTTGTGAACTTTTTTTCCCTTAATATATATGTCTAAACCAATCCAAAAATACAACTTTTTCAATTATAAAGTCAAATATATGAAAGCGTGACGTAAAGAGATAAAGAAGGAAAAAATAATTCTACCTCCGCTCCACATCAAGCTCGGCCTTATCAAAAACTTTGCTTTGGACAAATAAGGCGAAGCTTTTCATCATTTGAAGACAATCTTCCCAGAGATTTCAGAAGCAAAAATAAAGGAAGGGATTTTTGTGGGACCGCAAATAAGGAAAATGATGACCAATAACCATTTCAAAGAACTATTGTCACCAGTGGAGGCAGCAGCGTGGGATTCTTTTGAAAAGGTCGTTACTTATTTTTTAGGCAAACACAAAAGTCCTAACTACGAGATGATAGTGAACGACTTAATCAAAAACTATGCGGAAATGGGTAAATAAAAAAACATATTATAATAAATTATATATTACATAAATTTACATGAGAATATATAGCCATAAATCTGAATTCATCGTCCAGTTCCGAACAAACAAGAACGGGAAAAATATAAACAAAAAATTTGTTCTGAATTGAAAGATAAATCCAGCCTAAGAAAATTATATACTAATGTGTCACTTATGTATTTATCTAATTTACTTTTTTATTTTCTTTCAGGAGTAAATATGTCTTTAAAAATTCATTTCTTACACTCCCACTTAAATTTTTTCGTATTACTACCATGAATAGAAATATTTTCCTAAAAAAAATTCCGCTAGGTGGAGCTGAGATCGGGATAATAAAAACTGAAAATCCTAATTATGGACCGATTTGGCTGATATTTAGCGCGTGTATTACTTAATCAATTTCCAAATGTTCAAAAAAAACTGGACCCGCTAGGTGGTGCGTGAGTCGCTCTATTTAAGAAATGCGAAGATCTGTTTTCGGAGTCGATTAATTCTTTTTTCAACGAACTTCCCGTTGAGGCAGGATCTTGAAATTTTCATCATCGCTTAATTTTCTACCCTCGTGAAGGGTGGACACCTTGCCGCGGTACGAGGGCTTAAGTCGATAGCCACAGGACTACGCTGTCCTTGTGATCATAGCGCCGCCGCTACATCACGAGAGAAGCCAAGCCTCTCTGGCGCGACGACTAAGATCTTCCCCCTCCCAATCCAGGGTGTTATGCGACCACGTGCCCATTGGACGTTTGCAGCCGGGAGGCAAATCGTGGCTGTAATCGAACGGAGCCTCTCTGATACCGGACCGCCTCGGAGAGTAACTATGGCCTTACCGCGGTATGGGGCTCTGCCGCGGCGGACGACACATTCCCCTTACTCTTCCCTTGACCCTAAACTGGCCTTGCCCGGCGAGGGGTCGTACGAACAAGATGAAAAATAGTAATAAAAACCCTAAAACTAAAGATTCAACAATGTATACTGCACAGCAGAGGAGGAAAATGCTGGAGCAAGCGAGAACGCAACGTCGGAGGACAAACTCCATTTCTTTATCAGCCGAGATATCGACAGCGATGGCAACTACGGGTCGATCAGCTCTGGATAATAAGGGGGCAATCCCCAAAATAAGTACCGGTACAAACACAGTGAAGCCAAAAACGACTGATGCAAAGCCCCAGTAAGTGCCGGTACCGAAACCAAGTCTTTAACGTCTGTGGCAGTGGTCTCACGACCTGGCCCCAGAGATCCAAATAAGGGAACGACCGCGATGGCAACTACGGGTCGAAACTTACCCCAAAAGACATCTCCCAGTCGCTCTGAGTACTTGGACAAAAGAGCGGCCGCAAGGATCCTGAAGAAATACGAGGGTATTTCACAAGAGACGCTATCGCCGAATGCTAGAAAGATGGTGGAGATGGCTGAAGCTATCTTACCGAACCTCCAAAGCGATTACACGCCAAAGAAGGTTAATGGAAATCCCTTCAAACGCCAGAGATCGGAGGTGGATTTAAAACCTCACCCGAAGCGGCAGCAACACGCCCCCGTAGTGGGTAAACTCAGCTTTGCTGAAGTGACTAAGGACAGGATCCTCATAGGCGTCATTGACCGAGGTAACGAAAGCTGGGCCATCCCTAGGGACCAGTGGCGGTACGTCCGGAACGCTATCGGTAATGCCCTTCTCGACATTATGGATGAGTCTCCGGGTGCCACGCCGATGGGTTCTGATGCGGGATGGCACCAGGGCCGAATCAAGGTATTCGCTTGCGAGGATGCAAAAACTGTTGCACTGTACAAGGCAGCAGCTGCAAGACTGGGTGAGATCTACCAAGGGGTAAGAATCGAGGTTGTCGACTGGAAGGACATCCCGGCCCGACCAAGGGAAAGAGCGTGGATTCCGCTATCCCGGCTGAACCTGAGAGAATTCTCAGGATGCTGAGGATCATGAACCCGTCTCTCCCGACGCAAGACTGGGGTGTCAATCTGGTCGAGGATGCGGTAGGGCCTGATAGGCAAGTGGTCTTCACCTTGAATAAGGAGGCACTCGAGCTCCTTAAACGGTATAAGAATTCACACTCACAAATTTTTAGGACAAGCTGTACGTGGTGAAGAATCTATGTAGGCAGAGAAGAAATTATTTTGCAGTTTTTAGTGCATTTTAAAAACATTTTAAATTAAAAATATTTTTTATTCTATTTTTTATTTTATACTTTTTAGTTGTGAGTCTGTGAAAGTTTAAAGATTGTAATCGGATATTCTGTCAGGTTTAAAAAGGAAGTTTTTTAGCATATTCTGCTACACTAGGCGTGTGCCTTGAATGCATTAACTAAATTTCATGTCGAACAGCTTCATCGAATTATGTAAATTTACGAGCTTTTTCACACGAAAATTTCACCAAGTTTGTGTTAACTTCGTTCCCTAAAAATTTTCACAGTTCATTTACGCATTTGGCAATTTTCTATGCTAATACGCTTTACGCGATGTTTCTATGGTTACATGAATACCATTTTTCTATTTAACGAGAAAAAATAAACAATATTAGCACTTGTTTGCCCGAAATTTCGTTTGCATTTACATTTTATTCACTTTTGCGCATTTATCGTTTTTAACAGCGTTTCCATGCACGCCAGAATCGCGGTTACATGAACTACATTACCGACGATGTGCGCCTAAATGTAAGCAACTTTCAAACACATTCTATTGTGTAAACTGTAGACATTTTATTGTGTTGACAGTTGTCATTCCATTGTGTAGACTGTAGGTTGATGTGCAAAACGACTAAACTTAATATAGGACGACAAATGGGATATTTTTTTTCGTATAATGCATTGTCGCGAAACCTGAACGATGGTGAAAATGTCAAAACCCCAGCTCAACGGGAAGTTAATTCAAAATCCAAAGCAAAATCTCTGGAAATGAAATTTTTTAAATATCTTACCCATGCGCCACCTATCGGAATTATTTTTTTGTTATAGTGCGTTGGTGTAGAAAATTAGGGTTAGGTTAGGTTCAAGTGGCTGCCGCAGAGGCACACCTAGGCCAGTATTAAAAGGCCCGTTGTGATACCACCAACACTAGGAAAGTCAGTTCAGGGACCCTGCCATATGGAAAATCCCGGTATTATCGGAATTCTCCACATAGCAGAATCCCGGGACTGACGTTCCTATACCGACACCGTTACTCCTCCTCGACCCATTTAGATGACTTGATGAAGGCCATCAGGTCCTTTATGTCCAGCTCCGTGACCTGGCGTAGGCTAACCAGGAAGAGAACTCCCAAAAAGCGCATTCTCGCGCCTCTTAATATGCAGATTTCTCTTCTCCTTAGGGCATAAATTTGTCTTGATCTTTTATGATCCCATTTCGGCCAGGTTTCTTTGGATATCCGGCATCCTGGAGATTGCAGCCATCTTTTGTTGGCTTGGCGGAGTGTGTACTCCTTCAGCATAAGCTTGCATGTGGCAAACGGCATACCTAAGCGCTCTTTATCCCGAAGAACCTGCTTGGTCGTGCCCTGCCTCGCAAGTTCGTCTGCCCTACAATTTCCCTCAATGTCCCTATGCCCCGGGACCCATGTGAGGTTCACGCGATTCTGTTGGGCCATCTCTTGTAGAAATCGACGACAGCTGAGCGTCAGTTCGGAGTTGAACAAGTAAGAGCCAAGGGATTTGATGGCCGCTTGGCTGTCGCTGAAAATAAAAATGGCAAAATGCCAAGAATGGCCTGGAGTGCTTCATTGGGCGTTGTTCTTAACGCAATGCTTATACAGATCATGCAAGATCTGTGTACTTTACCTAGCAGATTAAGGTTTGTTGCCTTGCTCAGCGCAGGCCACCATACCACAACTCCATGTTGTTGTTAACAATGCATTGCCCTGTCTAGAGTGTATGATCATTGCGAAGATCTTCATCAAGCTCTTCTAAGGGGAGTCCAAGGAAACGTGCAGTTTCAACAGGGTTTGTCCAGAGGGACAGTGGGGTTAGAAGAGTAGGTTCAGATGAACAATTGAAGGGATGTAGAGTATCATGGGGGGTCCTACCACATGCAGGGCAGGGAGGTGAGACTCGGAAGACCTGAGGAGACATCCCGTAGCAGTTCTGATGGCAGTATTTTGGCAGACTTGTAACGACCATATGGGTGCAGCATAGTCGGCCAATGGCCTTATATGTAGTCAGCAACGTTTCTTTGTCTTTTCCCTAAGTACTGCCGGCAAGTGACTTGAGGATCTTGTTGCGACCACGTACCTTTGAGACCATTGCAGACACATGACCAGCAAATGAGAAAGTATTATCCAGTGTCATCCCTAATAACTTTGGGTGGCTGACAGTTGGTAGCTTAGTGCCATCAACGAAAATGTCTAATTCATTTCTCACCTGGTGCGCCCATGTCGTAAAAAGCGTCGCCGTTGATTTAGTCGGAGATATCGTCAGATCTCACTCAGTGAAAAACCTGGAAAGGTCGCAGAGGTAACCGTTGATTTTCGCACAGAGTTCATCAGTATAGGGGCCCTTCCCCGTCGCCATTATTGTACAGTCGTCGGCATATGAAACGACGGAGACGCCCTCTGGTGGTGGGGGCATCTTCGATAGATAGAAATTAAACAGTGGCGGGGATAGGACACCACCCTGTGGCACCCCCTGTCTAATACGTCTAGGTTTTGATGTTGCGTTTCTAAAGTTAACCGACGCCTGCCGTCCATTCAAGTAATTAGCGGTCCATCTCTTTAACCCATCAGGTAACTGTGTTTCAAACAGATCTTGTATGAGAGTGGCATGGTTGACTGTGTCAAAAGCTTTCGACAGGTCAAGTGCCACTAACACAGTCCTGTGATTTGGTTGGTTTTGATTTAGGCCGCTATTTATTTGCGTTGTAATGGCATTGAGTGCGGTGGTGGTGCTGTGCAGCTTACGGAAACCATGTTGATGACTAGCCAGGTGCAGATTTGCAGTATAATACGGGAGCAAAATTGACTCTAGCGTCTTCACTACCGGCGACAAAAGTGATATAGCGCGATATGAATCGCCTATGTTTGCCGGTTTTCTAGGTTTTAGTAATGGAACCACTCTCGCCTTTTTCCATATGTCAGGAATGACGAAAGTGTTCAGTGAAAGACTGAATAGAGAATAGACTGCCACAACTCCATAGAGCATGATTGGTCGAATGATTGCAGTGTAGATCCATTTGCATATTTTGGGGCTGAGCCCCCATTTCTTTTCTATGGCTCTTTTGCACGTGTAGAGTGCAATACACGCTTTCTTCTGGCGCTGAAGAACATTCTCCTTCCAGTTTAGTTTCCTATCCAGAACTGTGCCCAAGAACTTGGCTTTATCAGCCAAGTTCAGGTGCACGCCAGGGTTGATGCTCAGTCCGCAGCGCGAGCACCATGAGGAAACCTCTCGCAGTGCTACTTGCATCAAGTCGCACAGGGTTTGTGGGAATTTGCCACTATATACTATAGCTAAGTCGTCTGCATATGCCACTACCTTCCCGCCCCCCAGCTTGTGCCTCGCAGCATCGAGTTGACAGTGAGGTTCCATAGAAGCGGGGAGAGAACACCACCCTGAGGCGTTCCCCTTGTGACATAGCGTGATAAGTCAACCGAGCCCAGTGATGAAACTATTCGTCTACCCTTTAGTAGTTGATCAATAAGTCCAATAAGAGACCTGCTTATGCCCAGACTTGTTAAAATGGTGTTTATAGCATCAGGGCTTATGTTGTTGAAGGCTCCTTCAATATCTA